>OZ010677.1:46000335-46292731 GCA_963932185.1 Troglohyphantes excavatus | reverse complement strand
AGGGAGCAGCGAACGATGCCTGTCAACTAGAGTCTCCCGGCCACTGGAGGAGCGACCCTCCAGCGGAAAAGGGAGCAGCGAACGATGCCTGTCAACCTAGAGTCTCCCGGCCACTGGAGGAGCGACCCTCCAGCGGAAAAAGGGAGCAGCGAACGATGCCTGTCAACTAGAGTCTCCCGGCCACTGGAGGAGCGACCCTCCAGCGGAAAAGGGAGCAGCGAACGATGCCTGTCAACTAGAGTCTCCCGGCCACTGGAGGAGCGACCCTCCAGCGGAAAAGGGAGCAGCGAACGATGCCTGTCAACTAGAGTCTCCCGGCCACTGGAGGAGCGACCCTCCAGCGGAAAAGGGAGCAGCGAACGATGCCTGTCAACTAGAGTCTCCCGGCCACTGGAGGAGCGACCCTCCAGCGGAAAAGGGAGCAGCGAACGATGCCTGTCAACTAGAGTCTCCCGGCCACTGGAGGAGCGACCCTCCAGCGGAAAAGGGAGCAGCGAACGATGCCTGTCAACTAGAGTCTCCCGGCCACTGGAGGAGCGACCCTCCAGCGGAAAAGGGAGCAGCGAACGATGCCTGTCAACTAGAGTCTCCCGGCCACTGGAGGAGCGACCCTCCAGCGGAAAAGGGAGCAGCGAACGATGCCTGTCAACTAGAGTCTCCCGGCCACTGGAGGAGCGACCCTCCAGCGGAAAAGGGAGCAGCGAACGATGCCTGTCAACTAGAGTCTCCCGGCCACTGGAGGAGCGACCCTCCAGCGGAAAAGGGAGCAGCGAACGATGCCTGTCAACTAGAGTCTCCCGGCCACTGGAGGAGCGACCCTCCAGCGGAAAAGGGAGCAGCGAACGATGCCTGTCAACTAGAGTCTCCCGGCCACTGGAGGAGCGACCCTCCAGCGGAAAAGGGAGCAGCGAACGATGCCTGTCAACTAGAGTCTCCCGGCCACTGGAGGAGCGACCCTCCAGCGGAAAAGGGAGCAGCGAACGATGCCTGTCAACTAGAGTCTCCCGGCCACTGGAGGAGCGACCCTCCAGCGAAAAGGGAGCAGCGAACGATGCCTGTCAACTAGAGTCCTCCCGGCCACTGGAGGAGCGACCCTCCAGCGGAAAAGGGAGCAGCGAACGATGCCTGTCAACTAGAGTCTCCCGGCCACTGGAGGAGCGACCCTCCAGCGGAAAAGGGAGCAGCGAACGATGCCTGTCAACTAGAGTCTCCCGGCCACTGGAGGAGCGACCCTCCAGCGGAAAAGGGAGCAGCGAACGATGCCTGTCAACTAGAGTCTCCCGGCCACTGGAGGAGCGACCCTCCAGCGGAAAAGGGAGCAGCGAACGATGCCTGTCAACTAGAGTCTCCCGGCCACTGGAGGAGCGACCCTCCAGCGGAAAAGGGAGCAGCGAACGATGCCTGTCAACTAGAGTCTCCCGGCCACTGGAGGAGCGACCCTCCAGCGGAAAAGGGAGCAGCGAACGATGCCTGTCAACTAGAGTCTCCCGGCCACTGGAGGAGCGACCCTCCAGCGGAAAAGGGAGCAGCGAACGATGCCTGTCAACTAGAGTCTCCCGGCCACTGGAGGAGCGACCCTCCAGCGGAAAAGGGAGCAGCGAACGATGCCTGTCAACTAGAGTCTCCCGGCCACTGGAGGAGCGACCCTCCAGCGGAAAAGGGAGCAGCGAACGATGCCTGTCAACTAGAGTCTCCCGGCCACTGGAGGAGCGACCCTCCAGCGGAAAAGGGAGCAGCGAACGATGCCTGTCAACTAGAGTCTCCCGGCCACTGGAGGAGCGACCCTCCAGCGGAAAAGGGAGCAGCGAACGATGCCTGTCAACTAGAGTCTCCCGGCCACTGGAGGAGCGACCCTCCAGCGGAAAAGGGAGCAGCGAACGATGCCTGTCAACTAGAGTCTCCCGGCCACTGGAGGAGCGACCCTCCAGCGGAAAAGGGAGCAGCGAACGATGCCTGTCAACTAGAGTCTCCCGGCCACTGGAGGAGCGACCCTCCAGCGGAAAAGGGAGCAGCGAACGATGCCTGTCAACTAGAGTCTCCCGGCCACTGGAGGAGCGACCCTCCAGCGGAAAAGGGAGCAGCGAACGATGCCTGTCAACTAGAGTCTCCCGGCCACTGGAGGAGCGACCCTCCAGCGGAAAAGGGAGCAGCGAACGATGCCTGTCAACTAGAGTCTCCCGGCCACTGGAGGAGCGACCCTCCAGCGGAAAAGGGAGCAGCGAACGATGCCTGTCAACTAGAGTCTCCCGGCCACTGGAGGAGCGACCCTCCAGCGGAAAAGGGAGCAGCGAACGATGCCTGTCAACTAGAGTCTCCCGGCCACTGGAGGAGCGACCCTCCAGCGGAAAAGGGAGCAGCGAACGATGCCTGTCAACTAGAGTCTCCCGGCCACTGGAGGAGCGACCCTCCAGCGGAAAAGGGAGCAGCGAACGATGCCTGTCAACTAGAGTCTCCCGGCCACTGGAGGAGCGACCCTCCAGCGGAAAAGGGAGCAGCGAACGATGCCTGTCAACTAGAGTCTCCCGGCCACTGGAGGAGCGACCCTCCAGCGGAAAAGGGAGCAGCGAACGATGCCTGTCAACTAGAGTCTCCCGGCCACTGGAGGAGCGACCCTCCAGCGGAAAAGGGAGCAGCGAACGATGCCTGTCAACTAGAGTCTCCCGGCCACTGGAGGAGCGACCCTCCAGCGGAAAAGGGAGCAGCGAACGATGCCTGTCAACTAGAGTCTCCCGGCCACTGGAGGAGCGACCCTCCAGCGGAAAAGGGAGCAGCGAACGATGCCTGTCAACTAGAGTCTCCCGGCCACTGGAGGAGCGACCCTCCAGCGGAAAAGGGAGCAGCGAACGATGCCTGTCAACTAGAGTCTCCCGGCCACTGGAGGTGCGACCCTCCAGCGGAAAAGGGAGCAGCGAACGATGCCTGTCAACTAGAGTCTCCCGGCCACTGGAGGAGCGACCCTCCAGCGGAAAAGGGAGCAGCGAACGATGCCTGTCAACTAGAGTCTCCCGGCCACTGGAGGTGCGACCCTCCAGCGGAAAAGGGAGCAGCGAACGATGCCTGTCAACTAGAGTCTCCCGGCCACTGGAGGAGCGACCCTCCAGCGTAAAAGGGAGCAGCGAACGATGCCTGTCAACTAGAGTCTCCCGGCCACTGGAGGAGCGACCCTCCAGCGTAAAAGGGAGCAGCGAACGATGCCTGTCAACTAGAGTCTCCCGGCCACTGGAGGAGCGACCCTCCAGCGGAAAAGGGAGCAGCGAACGATGCCTGTCAACTAGAGTCTCCCGGCCACTGGAGGAGCGACCCTCCAGCGGAAAAGGGAGCAGCGAACGATGCCTGTCAACTAGAGTCTCCCGGCCACTGGAGGAGCGACCCTCCAGCGGAAAAGGGAGCAGCGAACGATGCCTGTCAACTAGAGTCTCCCGGCCACTGGAGGAGCGACCCTCCAGCGGAAAAGGGAGCAGCGAACGATGCCTGTCAACTAGAGTCTCCCGGCCACTGGAGGAGCGACCCTCCAGCGGAAAAGGGAGCAGCGAACGATGCCTGTCAACTAGAGTCTCCCGGCCACTGGAGGAGCGACCCTCCAGCGGAAAAGGGAGCAGCGAACGATGCCTGTCAACTAGAGTCTCCCGGCCACTGGAGGAGCGACCCTCCAGCGGAAAAGGGAGCAGCGAACGATGCCTGTCAACTAGAGTCTCCCGGCCACTGGAGGAGCGACCCTCCAGCGGAAAAGGGAGCAGCGAACGATGCCTGTCAACTAGAGTCTCCCGGCCACTGGAGGAGCGACCCTCCAGCGGAAAAGGGAGCAGCGAACGATGCCTGTCAACTAGAGTCTCCCGGCCACTGGAGGAGCGACCCTCCAGCGGAAAAGGGAGCAGCGAACGATGCCTGTCAACTAGAGTCTCCCGGCCACTGGAGGAGCGACCCTCCAGCGGAAAAGGGAGCAGCGAACGATGCCTGTCAACTAGAGTCTCCCGGCCACTGGAGGAGCGACCCTCCAGCGGAAAAGGGAGCAGCGAACGATGCCTGTCAACTAGAGTCTCCCGGCCACTGGAGGAGCGACCCTCCAGCGGAAAAGGGAGCAGCGAACGATGCCTGTCAACTAGAGTCTCCCGGCCACTGGAGGAGCGACCCTCCAGCGGAAAAGGGAGCAGCGAACGATGCCTGTCAACTAGAGTCTCCCGGCCACTGGAGGAGCGACCCTCCAGCGGAAAAGGGAGCAGCGAACGATGCCTGTCAACTAGAGTCTCCCGGCCACTGGAGGAGCGACCCTCCAGCGGAAAAGGGAGCAGCGAACGATGCCTGTCAACTAGAGTCTCCCGGCCACTGGAGGAGCGACCCTCCAGCGGAAAAGGGAGCAGCGAACGATGCCTGTCAACTAGAGTCACCCGGCCACTGGAGGAGCGACCCTCCAGCGGAAAAGGGAGCAGCGAACGATGCCTGTCAACTAGAGTCTCCCGGCCACTGGAGGAGCGACCCTCCAGCGGAAAAGGGAGCAGCGAACGATGCCTGTCAACTAGAGTCACCCGGCCACTGGAGGAGCGACCCTCCAGCGGAAAAGGGAGCAGCGAACGATGCCTGTCAACTAGAGTCTCCCGGCCACTGGAGGAGCGACCCTCCAGCGGAAAAGGGAGCAGCGAACGATGCCTGTCAACTAGAGTCTCCCGGCCACTGGAGGTGCGACCCTCCAGCGGAAAAGGGAGCAGCGAACGATGCCTGTCAACTAGAGTCTCCCGGCCACTGGAGGTGCGACCCTCCAGCGGAAAAGGGAGCAGCGAACGATGCCTGTCAACTAGAGTCTCCCGGCCACTGGAGGAGCGACCCTCCAGCGTAAAAGGGAGCAGCGAACGATGCCTGTCAACTAGAGTCTCCCGGCCACTGGAGGAGCGACCCTCCAGCGGAAAAGGGAGCAGCGAACGATGCCTGTCAACTAGAGTCTCCCGGCCACTGGAGGAGCGACCCTCCAGCGGAAAAGGGAGCAGCGAACGATGCCTGTCAACTAGAGTCTCCCGGCCACTGGAGGAGCGACCCTCCAGCGGAAAAGGGAGCAGCGAACGATGCCTGTCAACTAGAGTCTCCCGGCCACTGGAGGAGCGACCCTCCAGCGGAAAAGGGAGCAGCGAACGATGCCTGTCAACTAGAGTCTCCCGGCCACTGGAGGAGCGACCCTCCAGCGGAAAAGGGAGCAGCGAACGATGCCTGTCAACTAGAGTCTCCCGGCCACTGGAGGAGCGACCCTCCAGCGGAAAAGGGAGCAGCGAACGATGCCTGTCAACTAGAGTCTCCCGGCCACTGGAGGAGCGACCCTCCAGCGGAAAAGGGAGCAGCGAACGATGCCTGTCAACTAGAGTCTCCCGGCCACTGGAGGAGCGACCCTCCAGCGGAAAAGGGAGCAGCGAACGATGCCTGTCAACTAGAGTCTCCCGGCCACTGGAGGAGCGACCCTTTAGCGACCGATGCCTGTCTTTAAACATTAATCAGTGTATACCCTTAAAGTTTGCGCTTTTGTGAAGCCAATGCAAGTTTGCTTGTTGACAGAGTTGTGAAATTCGAATGGGAATCCGTTTCGATCAAGATTTGACTCTCGGGCACCACTTGGTTTGATGTGTCAAAACGAGGGGTGATTGTTCGATGCGCTGATCATCAGTAAGGAATTCATCAAACATGCGGAAAATCGTTTCAGGACAATTTGTAATTTATGTAACCCTGATAGTAACACTATGTTATTTGACAGTTTTTTAAACATATTTTAGACATAAAATGTTTGTTATTCGCGTTGACTTAAACATAGCGACTTTGTGTTAACGACTGTTTCTTCGAGAAATACCAGAGCAGCTGTGCTTGAATGGGCGAGTAGCTCGCTGATTACAGCTCGCGGACCTCGGGGGTCTAGGATGTTACTCTTACAGGTGACTAAATAATGTAATTTACACACGAAAAGCTCCTATCTGTAACATAATACTTTGTGTCTTGTGCAGAGATGCCACCCTGCACAACTGATTCGCCTAAGCAAAAAAGACCTTGACTGCAAAAGGTTAAAATAATTTACCCAAATAACAAAATTGGCTTAAAAAAATATTTGTATAAGGCGCCTAAATCTTATTCGGTTGTGTTACGAAAATTTCTTGAATCGTCCCTGTAATTAATATTTCTGGTATTAAGTCTCTTTTCAAAATATAAATAAAAAGATAAATAAATTTGTAACATTAACCAGTGACATTATCCATTTAATATAGTTTTACACATTCACACACTCAAACCGAGTTTTAAAAAATTATTTTGGGGTCCGAAGAGTCCAAAAACATCTTAAAAACCTAACGTTAATTAACATTGTAATATTAATAGTGTCTTTATCCATTTAATTTTTTTACACATGCGCACACTGAAACCAAGTTTAAAAAAATTGTTTTAGAGCTCAAGGAATGCAAATATATTTGCAATATACCCCCACCACTAATAATTGTTATTGTACTGTATAATAGAACGGTAGTTGTAAAGAAAATGCTCGTTTTTTAGGTTATAAGTATTTTCATTTCATTGGGTAAAGTACGACTGTGTATTTAAAATTTTAATTTAGTTCAAATTAAAGACACTATTAATAAAAGACTAAACTCGAACATTTTGAAACGTGGTTGGTAATGGCTCTATCTCGAAATCTATGCTACTTAAAAACTTGACACTTGTAAATCTATTACTTACCTATAATTGCATTATGTAGATAACGAAATTTGAACTATTCTCCTTTAATTCAGTGATTGAAGGTTCATCTACATCATTTCGTAATGGCAATCTCCACAATTCCTCCACTCGCCTATGTCCTATGTGGTCGTTTTTTCCAAATTCCTTTCAGATCCTGTTGACATGTAAAAATCGTTCAAAAATTATGTGCATTTACGATTGTGTTTACAATACTGTAATATAATGCTTCTAAACAGATTTCTTCGATGTTTAGAAACTTAAGAAATTAAGGTTTAGTGGAAGCCGTCCGATATTTTTGGAAAATGGCGTCGAAATGCAATTTTAGACAACAATGCAACTAATTTATTTGCGTTTCTATTATTAAATTAATATTTTAATTCACTGCTATAACAAATAAAGGCAAAGATCTATTGTTGTGTTTAAGAATTGTTAAACACAAACAAAATTTAAACAATCTTGTTTGTTGAATCGAATTTAGGTGTCCAGTATTATACTAGAAAAGTGAAATGTGTTGTTGTAATAATGAATGTTTTCATGTTGTAATAATAGAACAATTGTGGTAAACACAATAAAATGACTGATAAGCATTATTTAAACACATTATACAATAATATTAATATTCGTTTACAGAAATTTCTCTTGAAAAATTGTATCGTCATAGCAACAGAGTTGACTAAGGGTCAAAGATTACAAATGTCCGCTTGGGGCGCAGGACTAAGGAAGGCTCTAAATTTCCGTGGAAAGGAAAAATGAAATGATTTTCGTTGGAAAATTGTAGTCTATATTTAATCTATTTTTTAATATTTATATGTTTTTTAAATTAAATTATAATATGGAAGTAAATCGATTTCATTAAGGATTCACAACATTACACTATTTCTATCCGTCGGAGGGGCCGGGGCTGGTTAACGTAAAGAGTACGAGTTGCCCATTAGCTTCTGGTTCCCGCCATTAAATTATCATGGGTACAAAGGGGGGGGGATTAGTGTCAATTCAGGTGACCTGTGTTCCAGCCCTATCCTCGACAAGTATTTTTGTGCTTCCCCAGCTGTGAATGTAAAACTGTACCAGAATTTCTGTTTGTCGATATGGAAAGTAAATATTTCATATTTTAACAGTTTTTTTCTGTGGTAAACATATGGAGAGATATTGTCAATTCCATTATCACAGCAGTCAATTGTAATAAAGCACTTAAATTTCGTGTATTAGGTTCTAGAATTTAAAATGCCTTGTCACCTCAGCTGTCATATTTATTCAAATGTCCTGCTTGGGGTTGGTTGGCTAATTTAAGGGTGGCAGGTTGGCTAATGATTATATTCATCTGCTATTTATTTTGAGTTTCTTTTGTTTAAGTTTGAAATTCCTAGTTTCCAATCTTATGTTAGAACACTCTAAAAAATGTTTTTAAATATAAGTACATGGACTCGTTTTTCTTTGAGTACAATTGCATCGTAAAAGAGCGATCACGTACTTTAATAATTGTATTTTCGCAAAAATGAGCAGTATGGTTTAATATTGCTAATATCAGAGTCTGTTTAAAACATCTTAACAAAGCGAGCTGACAGACTAAAATAGGTATTCAGAAGATGGATTTCCACAACATTTGATGTCGATTGCTTAAATAAAAACTGAGTTATTACGACTCAATTTATCTTACTTCCCATTCTTTTGCCACGCCTTTTTAACATTTTTCTGTTTACAACTTCTTCACGAGGCCCTTGCAATACAACGAATATGGCACTGGACTTCGGTGCGGACGACGTCAGGTTGACGGATTGTATTCGATTCCCGATAAGTCTTGGTTGTAATTATTGAAATTTATTGAAAGTGATTTATGAAGACAGTCTATGTAATCAAGCAACTGCTCTTTTTATTCACTTTACTCATTTTTGAGTACACTTCTTTTTCAATAATGAAACTTATGTTTTCGGAGCTATGATAAGAATTGAATTTAATCAAAACTGAGTACATATTTTACTTATTTTAAAGTATCTATTTTTAACAGTAAAGGTTGAAATTATAAAAGAAATTCAAAAAAGAACACAAACAATTCAGATTAAAGAGGAAAACATCAAGACTGATATACCAAATTTTTAACAACTGAATTAACGTCCGATTTTCCATAAAAAAAAATCCGAAATATATATCCTTCTTAATATAATGTAGAGGAGACCGGGGATGGTTGGAACAGTTGCCGGAATTTTTTTTTTTATGATGGCAAGTGTGGATTAGTTATAACAATTTTGTTTGTGTCCACGAAAACTACATCTTTGAGGCTATTTTATGGTATTTTTATTTATTCCTGAATACCTAAAACTCAGACGATGAGAGTACTTGAAAGTCATCAAGTCAAGTATTGTGTCTTTGCAGAGTGATACTTTGTGTCTTGTGTAGGGTTTTCCTACACATCCTGCCCAACTGATTCGCGTAAGCGAAAAAGACCTTGTTTAAAATAATTTACCCAAGTAGCAAAATTGGCTTAAAAAATTATTTGTAGAAATAAAGGCGCCTAAATCATATTCGCTTGTGTTAAAAAAAATTCTTGAACCGTTCGTGTAATTAACATATATAGTAATAAGTCTCTTTTTAAAATATAATTAAAAAAATAGCTAAAGACTAATAAATAATTTGTAGCATTAATTAGTGCCATTGTCCATTAAAAAAAATTTTACACAGGCACACTTAAACCGAGTTTTAAAAAATGGATTTTGAGCTTAATTAATGCAAAAATATATCTTCGAAATATACCCCTCTCCCCCAATAATTGTTAGTGCAAAATATAACAGAACCGTAAAGGTACCGCAAATATGCTAGTTCTTTAGGTTATCAGTGCTTAAATTTCATTACGTAAAGTATGACTGTGTATTTTAAAAACTTGACACTTATAAATATATTACTTACCTATATATAGTTATCGGATCTCGAACTATTCTCCTTTAATGCAGTGATTGAAGGTTCATCTACATCAATTTGCAATGGAGATCTCCGCAATTCCTTCAATCAATTCTATGTCTTACATGGTAGTTTTTTCCAAGTTCCTCTCAAATCCTGTTGGCATACAAAAGTCGTACAAAAAATTATGTGCATTTGCGATTGTGTTTACAATACTGTAATTTAATGCTTCTACTCGGGTATCGATGTTAGGAAAACGAAAGAAAGTAAAAGCTTTAAGGAAAGTCATCCGATATTTTTGAAAGATGGCGTCGAAATGAAATGCAAGGCAACAATGAAACTAGTTCTTATGCATTTTTATTATTAAAATTAATACTTCAAGACATTGTTATAAAAAAAAGGTAAAGAGCTATTGTTGGGTCTAAGAATTGTTAAACACAAACGAAATTTAAATAGTCTTGTATATTGAATCGCATTTATACCTCTATTGTTACAAAAGATAAAATAATCTTTCTAAATAAAAGGAAAACCGACTTTAAGGAAAAAGCGCTAACAAGTAAAAAATAAATTTTAATTTTACGACCAAATTAAAAACATTTAATTATATAATATCCATTTTATACTTATTAAAACTTTTTGAAATCGGCGTTAAAATTTAGGTATGATTTTGTAAATTGACACCAACTTCAAAAAGTTGTAATAAGTGTAAAATGGATATTAAATAATTCAATTTTTTCAATTTGGTCGCAAAATTAAAAAATATTTTTTATTTTTTAGCGCATTTTCCTTAAAGTTGGTTTTCCTTTTTTTTAGAAAGATTATTTCATTTTTCCCTTTTATGTTTTTAATTTAGCAGGGGGTTTCGTCCCCTATTATTATTCACCAAGAAATTCAAGTAACAACTTGTGCTCTACAAACGGTTGAATTGAGAATCCCGGATAGTTAAATGACGGATAACAGGATTTTTTTTCTTCAAATGGCTCCCAAGTAAAATATTTCCTATACAACAAAAAAAAGTCTTGCGTTTCGATCATGCCAATTCCTAACCCGTTCCCCAGTTTACGTTTGTGCCACGTGGGGAGGAGTTTCGCGCACAACTGCAGTATACACTTCCGATACCATAACTTAACTTGGAATCAACCTACATGGATAAATGACATACTATCGTGTAAAGGAAGATAAGCCGTGTCAACCAATGTATGTTGTTTATTATTTCCCCCTCTGTACTTTGTACCGGGTAAGGCTCAATACCACACGGCCTGTTTCTGCACGATTTTTTTTAACACGGATGTCGCAATTTAATCGGGATATGACTATAATTATATTTTAGTTAACTAATGACTATGATTTTTTTATGTAACAAAAAAATATTAAATTAAATAATAAACGAAGTGCTATGATCTTAAATTTTCCGTTACTGAAAAAAAATTAGCATCCAGAAGAGTTTAATTAAATTGCAGTTTAAAGCATTAACTTTAAGCGTGATTTTCAGCGTGAAACTTCAAAATCAATCTCGGTATTGAAATCTTTCAAAACAATGTATCATTAAATTATCAATCTCTTCGACCAGGAACTTGCGTATCTAATTAGTGATTTATATTTTTGGCCATTGGAATTCAGAACATTAAAATATAATTTGCAGAAAAAATAAACCTAAACGTTTTTTGAAAACAAAATAAACTGCATCAAATTCTTAATAAAACTGAGAATAAAATTAACAGCCCGGCATAAATACTCAACCAAACATAGTATCAGTGGCGAGGCGTGACTTTTTGCCATGGTCATCGTTCCTAGCCGAACCCCCCCCCCCCCCCTCTCCCCCCCCCCATTTTCTTGCATTTTTGTCGTAATACTTTAAAAATTTTACTTTTAAATTAATAATACTACTTTTAAATTCTGATATACATATTACTCAGCTTACACATTCAATAAAATAAAATTCATTGATTTTGCTAATTTGCGAACAAAATTACGAGTCTGCGAAAAATGGTATAGAGAGCAATTATAAAAAATACGGACATTTTCTCCGCAAGCATTTATATTTGCCACTTTTCATATAACTCAGGATCTTTCTAATGATTATTCTTGAGGTTTTAGGTAAAAAAAATACCAGACGTTTTATAAACATACTCAAGTACGTAACAAATATAAAATGACAGGAATATACTAAAAATAATACACTTTATTTTACAACGCAAAAATGCTTAAAATAAAATAAGCATATATTTCTAAAAAGTTTATATAAAATAAAATTTTGTTAAATGAAAAATTTCATATTTTTATATTCACTTTTAAGTAATAATTAATATTAAATTTATTCAAAACATAACATATTAAAAGAAGATAATTAAAGTAAATTAAAAAACGTTGCCCATATAACTGTAAAAAATATTTGTGAAAAAAGTGTGCATGGAAGGTGGGGGGAGTATAATATGCTCCGATATGATTCATTAAAATTTTTATAAGCGAAATAATTTTTGCCTGTTTAGTAAAGTATCGTTTGTGTTTCAGATTATTTTCAACAAAAGATTAGTGTAAATAAATATTCGCAACTTTAAACAAGCATATATTAAAAAAATATTTTAACTACAATCACTAAAAAGAAATCCTGACTATGTTTTTAAAACAAAGATTTGCATGTTCAAGCAATGAAATCGAAAAGAGTTGACTTTATAGCAGTTAAAAAATAAAACGTTCATTATACATATAATGATCCACTTTATAATAATTGTTTTATTATTTCACTCCAAAATCATCCATTCCAAATCGTTTGCAATTCCATTTGAGTTCTAATATAGGAATTATTTGAGTGTGCACAGCTATTTTTGTTAAGTTTAAACGACGTTATATTTATGCTAGGATATCATTAAAAGGTAAGGTTTCTTGATTTGAGATATATTTTTAAAAGTGTCTTAATTATTTAAGTATTATATAATCTAAAATGTATAAGTAAATTTACGAACTATAAATTTATAGACAAATCTTTGAAGTACACATTGATTTTTAGTGTAATTTTATTTCAATAACATTTATACTTCTGAAACCTTAATTAATTTAAAGATATAACTTTAAAAAAAATATGTAAAGTAAATAGTCTTATTGGAAAGAATATTTTCAAATGATAACAAATGTCCATTTGTTCGAAATAATTCTATTTTATTTACAAATTTTTAACAAAAAATTTATCCGTATGCCTAAATTCCGTCAAAGAAAAAAAATCCTGTTACAAATGTTTGAATAACCCGCAATCGAACTATTTTAGAAATCAAGTTTTATATCCATAACGGCAAAATACCAATATCTGACCGTATGGTTTTGTCAAATAAAAAATTGCGATCTTTCTTGTTATTGCGTGAAAAATTGGAACGATAGCTACTTTATTAACCTGGAAAAAAGCTTACTGAAATACACACAACCTTCTATCAAAACAGACAGCCAATGAGAACGATTAAAAAACCCACAGAGTGACGTCGAAAATGTACTGCCCTGCCCACCTTAAAAAAGCGCTGGAGACGGCACACCTTCTATTACTATATAGTCTCCACTATCCTTGGTTCTCCGTTGATTTTAACCAAGGATAGTGCTACTTAAGTTCGATCCCCGGTTGGGTAACAACTGGTGATTTAATTTTTAATTAGCAAAATAATGTAAATATCTGAAAATAATTGTGTTCAGGTAGCTTCACTACTAATCCGTCCTTGTTTTGTTAAGTCCCCATATGTATTTGATTGAAATTGTAACTCATTTAATATGTCCAATACAAATGCATTGACCTGATGGTTCCTAACCTCATTTAACTCTTTCAAAATTCAAGGACATGCCCTTGTGGCAGCTAATATTTTTTTAATACGCTTTATTTATTAAGCAACTCTTTTGCAATTTTTACATACTAAATGCAATCCTTAAAATATAATTTAAACTCGAATTACTAATATGTAATATTACGAATTGTAATATGTAAGGGTAAATCGACGCGTCGTAGAGACTTGAAAATAATCACGTTAAAATTCTTATTTTTTTAAATAAGTATTCTGTAAATTTCAATGTTCTACGTTTCATAGTTACGGAGCTTAATTTGTACTGACAAACCAACAAACACCCGGACACATTTTGAGATTTTCAGCTTTATATATAAGATTTTATTTAATTGTAATATATAAGGGTAAATCGATTTCATTAAGGCTTTTTAAGGGGGGGGGAGGGATTATGGGATTCTTTTGCCACACTTTTTTGACATTAAGTACTTATGTTTACAATTTCTTCACGTAGCTCTCGTAGAACAACGAATATAGGGCCTGGACTTCGGTGCGGACGACGTCAGGTAGACGGATTGAGTTCGATTTTTGGTAAGTCCTGCTTGTAATTGTTGAAATTTATTGAAAGTGATTTATGAAGCTAGTCTATGTAGACAAGCATTGCACTTTTTATTCATTTTACTCATATTTGAGTACATGTCTTTTTCAAAAATGAAACTTATGTTTACGGAACTATGGATAAGAATTGAATGTAATCAAAACTGAGTACATATTTTACTTATTTTTAAGTAAATATTTTTAACCGTAAAGGTTGAAATTGTAAAAGAAATTTAAAAAAGAACAATTCAGATTAAAGAGGAAAGCATCAAGACGGATATACCAAATTTTTAAAAACTGTATTACCGTCCGATTTTCCATCAAAAAAATTAAATCCGAAATATATATCCTTCTTAATATAATGTAGGGGAAACCGGGGATGGTTGGCAACAGTTGTCGGAATTTTTTTATGAGGGCAAGTGTGATTAAGTTATAACAATTTTGTTTGTGTCCGCGGAAACTACATCTTTGAGGCTGTTTTATGGTATTTTTTTTTTTTATTCCTGAATACCTAAAACTCAGACGATAAGAGTACTTGAAAGTCATCAAGTCAAGTTTGGCGTCTTTGCAGAGTGATACTTTGTGTCTTGTGCAGAGCTGCTACCCTGCCCAATTTATTCGCCTAAGCGAAAAAGACCTTGTTTAAAATAATTTACCCAAGTAGCAAAATTGACTTTAAAAATTATTTATAGAAATAAAGGCGCCTAAATCACAAAATCAATAATTAAATCACAAAATCATTCGCTTGTGTTACAAAAATTTCTTGAATCGTTCGTGTAATTAACGTATCCAGTAATAAGTCTCTTTTTAAAATATAATTTTTAAAAAATAATAAATTTGTAACGTTAATTAGTACCATTGTCCATTTAAACACTTTTTTACACAGGCACACTTAAACCGAGTTTTAAAAAATTATTTTGTTGCTCAATGAATGTAAAAATATATCTTCGAAATATCCCCCCCCCCCTATCTCCCCCACACACCCTTCCCCCAATAATTGTTAGTGTACTATACAATAGAACCGTAGAGTTATAGCAAATATGCTCGTTCTGTAAGTTATCAGCATTTTCATTTCTTTGGGTAAAGTATGACTGTGTGTTTTAAATATTAATTTAGTTCAAATTAAAGACACTAGAGTTCGTTAAATTCGAGCATTTTGAAACTTGGTTGATTATGGCACTATCTTAAATTTATACTATATAAAAACTTAACAGTTCTATTACTTACCTACCACTTAATTATGTAGTTAGCGAATCTTGAACTAACGGCGATTGAAGGTTCATCTACATCATTTCGGAAGGGAAATCTCCACAATCCTTTTAATCGATCATATGTCGCATCGTGTTATATGGTCATTTTTTTCCAAATTCTCTTCAAATCCTGTAAACATATAAAAGTCAGACAAAAAGGATATGCATTTACGATTGTTTTTACAATACTATAATTAAAATGCTTATGTTGGTTGGATTTCAGAAATTTAAAAATTCCTTAACATAAGATTCAACTCTAAATAAAGAAACATTTGGATATCATCGCACATCAACTTGGGTTTTTTTTTTAAGAAAATATTTTGTCTCACCTTATTTAATATTCAATTTATTACATTACCAGTATTTCAACTTAAAATATACTTACATACTTGGTAAACGAGGATTTTAAAATGAGTGATCAATTTACAGTGGCTAGCAAAAAAGCTAATAGAATGTTGGGGTACATCAGAAAAAGTGTTTCATCAAAATCTAAGGATATTATCTTGCCATTGTACAGAGGTTTAGTAAGGCCACATCTTGAGTGTGCCGTTCAGTTCTGGTCACCATATCTTAAAAAGGACATTGAATTGTTAGAGAAAATTCAGCACAGGGCTACTAAAGTGGTTCAAGGTTTTTCAGGCATGAATTATGAAGATAGATTAAGAAATTTGAATATGTATACTCTGGAAGAGAGAAGGGTTAGGGGAGATTTGATTCAACTATTCAAATTTATCAAACAAGGAGATGTGAAGGGTTTAGATTTTAATATGAGTGATAGAACGAGAGGTCATGGGTTTAAGTTAAACAAATCCCATTTTAATCGGGAAGGGAGAAAACGCTATTTCTATAATAGGGTAATAGACAAATGGAACAACTTGCCAGTGAATATTGTTAATTGTAAAGGAGTAACGGATTTTAAGAAGAAGTTAGATATGAATTGGGTGATAGTTAAGAGGTGCTAGATGGACCAACCTTGCTGGGCCTTGAGCCTGTTGTTGGTCGTCAATATTTGTATTTGTATTAAGTTAATAACATACATTTAATGCTTCGAAAGAGGTATTGATGTTAGTAAAACGATAAAAATTAAGCTTAATGAAAGATGTCCGATATTTTTTAAAGATGGCGTCGAAATGAAATGTAAGGCAACAATGAAACTAGTTCTTATGCATTTCTATTATTAAAATTAATAAGTCAATACCTTGTTATAAAAAAAAGGCTAAAATATATTGTTGTGTCTATAAGAAATGTTAAAAACAAACAAAATTTAAACATTCTTGTTTCTGGAATTGCATTATTTATAAAAGAAGAGTGAAAAGCATTGTTGTAATAAAGGACGTTTTCATATTACTGGTAAACACAATAAAATGACTGATTAGCATTATTTAAACGAAAAATTATATCGTCATAGCAACAGAGGCGGTTAAAGATTCAAGTAAGACAAACGGCAGCTTGGGGCGCAGGACTAAGGAGGGTGCTAAATTTTGGTGAAAAAGGAAATATGTAAATGATTTTCGTGGGAACATAGCAGTCCATATTTAGTCTTTTTTTTTAAATATTTATATATTTCTTCATTTAATAGTTTTATGTAATTAAATTGATTTCATTAATGCATCGCAACATTACAATATTCCTATCCGTAGGGGAAACCGGGGCTGGTTGGCGTTAGGGGTAGGTTGGGCATTAACTTTTGGTTCCCGTCAGGAACTTATCATTGGGGGAGGGGGAGAAACGTCAACTCACGTGACCTTTGTTCCAGCCCCCGACCCTCGACAAGTATTTTACACTTTTAATATATCATTATACTTACAGGTTCTTACGTTGATAGTTTAATGGAATTTTTTTAATGCGTTCGCAGTTAAAAATAGGTACTTAAAAATAAGTAAACTGTACTCATTTTTAATTACTTTAGATACTTATCATAGCTCTGAATACATAAGTTTTATTTTTGAAAAAGAAATGTACTCAAAAATGATTAAAATAATAAAAAGAGCAATTGTTTGCCTACATATGCCGCTTAAATCAATTTCATTAATTACAACTAGAACTTACCGGGAATCGAACCCAATCCGTCTACCTGATGTCATCTGCATCGAAGTCTAGGGTGAGGGAAGGGCAGTAGCCCAATTGCGGCCGAAGGGAGCCGGGTTTACCATATTCTCAATGAAGAAAACATTTGTTTATCGCCCAGCCAAAAGTTTAACATGGGCCGCAATTGGAACTTTCCGCTTTTAGAAGGGATACGATCTCTCACCCAAATGATGCGGTTAAATCAAGTGAAAACTCATTGGCCCTGACGGAATAGGGGTTCCCTTATTTGGCGGTTTATCATTTTTGGGGGTTTCTGTTACTAAGAACATAATATTTTAATTTCAAAATCCTTAAATTAAATATTGTGTATAAATTTTCAAAGCATGATATTCCATTAACAGCCGATGAACTTAATAGGACACGGTACCATATAAGCTTTTTACTATTTTTTGACTTTTTAAATCAAAATGTTCATGTATATCATTTAAAATTATATGTGAAAACAATATTTCACCTATAAATGTCATAATTTTTTTATAATAAAGACATTGATTCGTTAGAGAAAATTCAGCACAGGACCACTAAAATGGTACAAGGGTTTTTAGGCATGAATTATGAAGATAGCTTAAGAAATTTGAATGTGCATACTCTGGAAGAGAGAAGGGTCAGGGGAGATTTGATTCAACTGTTCATATGGATGAAACAAGGGGGTGTGGAGGGTTTATGTTTTAATATAAGAAATAGAACGAGAGGTCATGGGTTTAAATTAAACAAATCCCATTTAAATCGAATTTGTTTAAACACTATTTATATAATAGAGTAATAGACAAATAAAACAACTTGCGAGTATATGTTGTTAACTGTACACAGGAGTAAAGGATTTTAAGAAGTTAAATATTCATTGGGGGATAGTTAGGAGATACTAGTTGAATCAACCTTGTTGGGCCTTGAGCCTGTTATTGGTCGTCAATATTTGTATTTGTATATATTTTTTAATTTAAACATTTTACGCTTTTTTTTTTAAAACACCATGTTTTTTTTTAATATTTTTATTTTCTTATATCGCCTTTTAACTATAATACATAATTAATTTGCATATTACATGTATTTGATTTAAAAATAATTATTCATTATTTTTATTCCAGTAAATTGCCCGTTTTCTTCAAATTCCATATAATATATATTTGTATTGAGGTAATTAACGAAAATAAAATATGAAGTTTTCAATGACATAAATTAAATTTTAAAAAAAATTAAAAAGCTAAAAGTATTAGGGGTTTAGAATTTACTATACCTGTAAACACATTTTCATCACTAATTCATATTTTCAATCGAAATATGTTCTTTAGAAAATCGTCCAGGCACATAAATCTAAATGCTTTAGAAAGACTTCAAAATTTACAATAATGTTAATAACATATTCAACTTAATATTTAAATTACTAGGGCTAAAATGAAATACTTTTTTTTTAATTTTTCCTGCATTTAACAAGAATATGTTTGTTAAAAAATATTTAATGAGAATGAACCACTTTTACCAACTATGTTTTCATACTACATCTTTTGACGGAGCGTGCTCTTTGTGTTTCATGCATAAGGTCCGTTTTTGCATCTATGTTAACCCTCCTGGCGGCAACAACGAGATATCTCGGAAACTTTTCTGTATGAGAAACGGCAGAGGACGAGTATACTCGTCTAACTTTTCCACACGCTGAGCGGCATGGACGAGTATACGCGTCTCTTATCTATTACCCACAGTCCTCCCGTAGCGTACTAATTGGGGGGGGGGGGGGGGGGCTGAAAGACATACGGCAGTTCTTTCTCCTGTTGGGGGTAGGACTCAATAGAAGCTTCTCCCCATAACGTCCCTCCAACCAAAAGCGACACCTACAGGCAGGATCGGAACTACCCTGACAAGGAGTGACGGGGAGGGAAAGACCCTGAAGGATGGGGTTGTAGGAACGGTTGGTTTGGTTTGGCGCACTTCGGTTTCTTCTTATGCGATTTACTTGGCGCACTTTAGGATGTTTTAAACAGTTTGTTAACAATGCATAATTGTCCGTAGATCGGGTGGTGTAGTGGTAAAGTGTTTAAGCCTCATGCAGTAGACCCGGGTTCGATCCCGCTTGGTGTACTTTTATAAATTTATTTTTTAACGTTGTTATTCTATGGGAAATAGTATATTTTATATTTTTTTTTACTTTGGTGATAACTAATGTAGAAAACAAAATTTGTTCGATGAATTTTTTAAGTAAATTACCATCTTAATAAATATTTAATTTCTTTTAAGAAACTTGGGAAGATTAGGAGGCTTAGGGTTATTGGTTACGTTAACACAATGCTTTGGCCGGTTTTGGCGAAATTTGAATCTTCAATTACGCATGTATTTGGCGCGCTCCGAATACGTATATTGTATTTCCTTTATAAATAAATATTATTTGGTATATTGGAGAATTTCCTTCTTTTGAATTTTTGGAGGATTTGTATCAATAGATTTTATTTTTAAGATACTTGAGTGAAGGTATAAACATTTTTTTCCTTCGTTAACTTCTTAAGAAGTATGGATCACATTTAACGTTTCTTTTTTTTATTAGCTTACATTATTTTATTTTTTTTAATTCATATGTTTGCAAAGCAAAAAATAAAAATTAACTTTTTTAATTAAAATTTGAAAATGTTTGATGTTTTTTTTTATTTATTTATTTTTGATATGTCAAAAAATATTTTCTGAAACACTATTTTTGTTATGTCAAAAAATATTTTCTGAAACACTATTTTTGTTATGTCAAAAAATATTTTCTGAAACACTATTTTTGTTATGTAAAAAAATATTTTCTGAAACACTATTTTTGTTATGTCAAAAAATATTTTCTGAAACACTATTTTTGTTATGTCAAAAAATATTTTCTGAAACACTATTTTTGTTACTTGCGAAATATTTTTTTGAAAAGTATTTGAAAAAAATTCACACACTTATTCCTTTTTTAAATTAAACTTTTTCTTGAAAATATATCGATTTTTTTTTAATTTAGGAGGGGTGCGGTTTAATTTGCAAATCGGGTGATATAGAAAGATTTAACACGCTTGACAATAGGGTCATCGAGGTAAGATTCGGACTTGGCCCAGCTACTGCTTAATGCGGCTCTGAAATAGAATAATTAATTTCAAATTAAATTGTGAAATAAAATAAAAATAGCAAGTTAACGTTTTAGAACAATGGCATAATACATGACTTTATTTATTATGCCATTATTCAAAATGTTCAACTTCAGCGCAGCCCCCCCCCCCCCCCAAACAATAATACTACACCAACCGCTTTAGTACTATATAAGTTTTAATCGGTGTATAACAGTCAAGAAATCAATACAAGATTCCATACTTCGTTCAAAAAATGTATTGATTGTATAGTGTCGCATTACGAATTTGAAAATGTAAATAGACAAAAAGAAACTGCTAATGAACAACAACAAAGAAAATAATATGTTGTCCTAGTCTTATAAGCCCAATTTAAGATTTGATAGACAATATTAAACGCATTTGAATCAGCAGAAAAATATTTAATGTTAGTATACTTTTACGAATTTAAATTAAAAATATAAATACCAATAAAAAATAGTATAAGGTCAATTTATTTGCGTAAAATAAATATATATATATTACTAGCTGCATGGTTTACATGCTGGGGACCAGTGACATAGCCATAATTTAGATTCGGAAGGGACCAAACAAAAAGACATTCAAGAGAAAAACATTTTTTTAAATATCTAAAAACTTATATCATTAATATGCTGATTAAAAATTGACAAATTTTATTTATTGAGTAGTCTAAATAATATTAAATAGCTGTTCGGTTTCGCATTGCTGGTGAATCCGCGACGCCAAATTTAGTGGCCCCCGTTGAGACTCGAACCAGTGAGCTATTGTTACGAAGTCTCGTGCGCTAAATACTACGCTCAAAGGTACGTTCTAGCTAGATTTTGGAGAAAAAAACTTAAGATGTTTCTTTACGCAATTATTCTTTTGAACGCATTTTTTAAATATTTATGTCACGAACGTTATCGAATTCGTTAGTTCTTTTGACACTTACTAGTTAAGATACTCGCGTAAAACGGTTTTCTGCTGTGGAAATAATATATAGGATTACTTTTTATCAAATTTACGAAGTTATCTTCATTAGATTTAAATACTACGAAATACTTAAATTCATTAGGGTAACCCGTGCCCCAAAAATCCTAATATTTTTATTAATGAATTCCATTAGTATTGTACCAAGCAAATAGGTAAGGGTTCAGCGAGTTCAAACCTCTCCCATTATGCATGGTAATATAATGGCCAAACTAAAGAAATTCAAGTAAATCAAAAAACTGTAAAAACATTAAAAATTTAAAAATATGTCATTTCTCGAGTTATACTTCTTGTTCAGTTATATGCGGGAATAATTGATATTTGTACAGCCAATAATTCCTATGCAAATTTGAAATAATACATTTACGAACATATTCTTCAATAATCCATTCATATCCATATCGGGATGTAAGTAAATTTGACAACAGTAAATTTGGCGGAATCGTGAGAGAGGTCGTCCATATATTGCATAACGCAAAAAAATGGAATATATTTTCTATCCTGCATGGATTTATATTCAATTTCTAACTTACGTTACTCCTTGTCGCGAATATTTTATGTTGCGATTCTTCTATTTTTGTCGCGAGTCTGAAAATTGGCGCTAAGGCCATGCTTTTCTTTTTGTTTGAGTTGTGTAATACGCGGCATCTCGTCAATAGTTTTAAGCGCCGTTAATCTTATTCTCGTACCAGGAAGCCAGGTTTTCACGGGATAATGTCGCGATATGAGAGAAGGGGTCTCAGTGGTTGCGTGACATCTCAAATTTTTTGTAGAGAAAAAAAGCTGAAATTTATTTCAAAAACTTTGATAAAATTCATTTTTTGCAGAAATCCTCATGATAGTCACTATCTTTATGCAATATATGAGCACATTGATACACAACAACACAAATAAGCAGACTTCATTTGGACCTATTATACACTGTTTTGGTAAATGTAAAGCATAAAATTAAAGAAAAATTAGGTTAGGAGCTGTCCATATCTGATGTCACACCTTTTCCCACATTTTTGACACCTTCCCGCCCCCTATGTCATAAAGTGTCCTAATTCACCTAACCCCCTCACCCCTCCGTCACAGGACCAAGGATCTCCTATAAGATTGAAATAAAGTTTGAAAAACCTTTATTTTTATCCATTGCGAATTCAAGTGTTTTCCAACTGTGCGAAATTATATCTCGGTACATTTGTATAAAATATCACTTCATAATCGATTTAAACTGGAAGCTAAATAGTGTATTTTTCTGAAATTGTTTTTGTTTCGGTTTACTACTGATTTGCAATATTTTTAATCCGATGTATGTTGTCACAGCTTCCTGAACCTCCCCCCCCCCCCTCCAAGCATAAGATAATTTGTGGACGGCCCCTTATGAACAGTACACGACTTTCTTTCAAGAAGAGTGACACATTTTAGTCCCCCATCAACAGCAGGACAGGATGTAAATTTGCCACTGGCTATCATTAGCGCACCCCCCTATGACCACTGCTTTGACGCTCCGAAAAAAGCTCGCATTGCATTCATTACAAACACGTGTGCCTTCTTTCCGTCAACAATGAGACTAGCCTCTCTGGCAGCGGATGGTCTGTATTGTCCTGTGGGGTGCGTGTATAAATTGCATACGAATACATACTTGTCAAAAATTTGTTAACAACATTTTGCTTTTATCACCTGAATTTGAACAAAGTGATAATTATAGAGTAAATGATATATTAGAATCTTTTTTTCATTATACATCACGTATAAAAAATCAAGATGAGAAATTCTATTATATCCTTAAAAAACTTAAAATTTGTAAGGTCAATGTTTTTAGTAAATAAACAACAACAACAAAAAAATGAACAATTACATGTTGAAAAAACTCGTTCTATTTGGATGAAATGCATATAATTTGCTAATGAATGTTAATCATATCATCAACTACATTTGTGCCAAAAATACTTTAAAAACATATAAACAAAAAATGCAATTCCACAAACTACATTTAAATATACGAAGAAGAATTTATGTATAACGTTATTAGAATTTAGATCCAAAACTAAAGAAATATTGATATCCACAGTCGCACATGTAGGATTTTGTAAAAGGATTGGCTAATTTTTTGTTTGTTTGTACGTGTGTTTGCGACTTGTAACGTCTTTAAAATCAGATCTAGGTTAAAAGGTGCATATATGGGGAATTGAATTTTAATGAAAACAAGACTGTAACGAAAAAAATACGTGTAACGAACACACGAGCCGCGAAACAACGTTAGAGCGGTGCATCTATTTCAAGCTCGTCTGACGCTTGCAAAAGTTATTTTAAGAACGAAGTCGATGTTAATAAAGACGGTGTTACATAAATTATTATGCAACTGGTATGTTGACAGAAATTGTCGAAAGAATTTAAATAAAATAAGTGGAAGTACAATCAAAATAATGTGTAGTGTATAAGAAGTTGAGAAACTTGATGCATTAAATTAATAATAATCTTGTTTCTATAACGAATAAAGAAGTATTAATATAAATAGAACAAACTACATAACTCCGGTAGGTGACTGGAATTTAAGATAATTTTAGGCTCTACATTGGAAAACAACTGGTATATTTTATTTATGACATACATTTTCGTAAAATATTTGTGTATAACTTAAATTTTAGCATAGTAGAGGTATAGATGAGATCTAATCAAAGACACAGTCGTACCAAAGGACATTTGACTTTAAAAATTAGTACCTAGTGAATGAGAAAAATATTTTTAACAAACTTCGGTTTTATGCTCCTGCAATTGCTTACAAAGTTTCGCGCAGTGGAATCGACAGATAAATTAAAAAAATACTTTTATGTGTTTTTGTAAATAAAAGTAAATTAAACATGATTCACATATTTATATTTTTTATTAATTTACAACTATCATTTATTTTGAATATGATTTTTAAACTTTCCACCTGTAATTTTCGTTTATTGAATACCTGATTCCATTATTTGAAACTGTAAAAAAGTTATGTTGAACTAAAAATGTGGAACAAATGTGGTACAACTTTAACTTACTGGTACACACAGAAAGATAAAATTTGGCAAAGTTGTTCCTTATATTTTAAATAGGAAACGTTAACTGTTTTTGTTCGGATAGAAAATTTTTAAGGGTCCCAGAATCGTGAAATTGTGCATACAGAGAGAGTATTCTCATACATACAAAGAAAAAAATATGATCTTGAATTTTGCACGTGGAACCTCTAAAAATAAGTTGCTATTTTTTTTACTAAATATTTGTTTTAGACACCTCCGAATAACTTAGCATCGTAAGATTCAGAATATTGATGGGTATTTATATAAAAACAAAGGAAAAAATCGGTAAATTAATTTTTTTTACGTGGAACCTTTAAAATTGAAATCGGTTTCTTTCATGGAACATTTGTTTCAGACACTTTTTATTGCCTTAGAATAGTGGTATCGTCATTCTGATAGGGTTTACGATACAAAAAAAAAAAGGAAATCCAGAATTTTGCATGCGGCATTTTTTACATTTGTTTTCCCTTTTCATTTTTATACCTTTACCAATTTAAGAAGTTTACAGGTTTTTGTTCATATATATATTAATGTTATTGAGAGATTACTGTATTAGAAAGTTATTGTCTAATGCATGTTATTGAGAAATAAATTTCTCTATATTCAAATGCGAAGCCGTTGACTACTCATCCATTCAGTCATCACTAATTGTTCAACTTCTTGTATACCCAGTAAGATGAAATTTGGTCATGTTATTGCTTTTACTTTAAATAGGAAAATTAATCTTCTTTTTTTGTTCGTATCGAACGTTTTTATGGTTTGAAAATCCTCTTATTCGACGTTAGTTTCGAATACTTCTTTTTCTTTACGGAACATTAGAGTCGTAAAATTTCGTATGCACATATGGTTTTACGGTACAAACAAAAAAATATATGAAAATCTAAAATTCTTTACGTGGAACCTTTAAAAATTTTCCGTTTTTATTTTTATACTTTCGATAACTTAAGAAATTTAAAAGGCTATTGTTATCATATGTGTCTAATACAAGTTACTTAGAATAATTATTATTTGTTCATTTTTATATCTTTGGGATGTTATAGTTTAAAATTCGAATGTTAATCAACGGCAATACCGTATCGATGTTCATTTTGTTTTATTGCCATCTTCTTCGTATTATGAAGTTTTCCATTTATTTCAGGACCTTGCTAATATAATTTCGTTAAAAATTTGAACTTTTACTTCTTTGAGTCCCTCTGACGAGCGAGAAAATAAAAAATATTTTTCTTTTGCTTATAAATATTGTATTTATTTTCTTTCCATGCGTAGAACGGTCTTTTCTGCTAGTACTTTAATAATCAACAACTATGTGTAAATTCCTGGACTATATAATTATTGGAACATTTATTCATTTAAACGTTTTTATGAAAATAAAATAGTCTGTAAATATATTTATAGTTTTTCAAACAAAAAAGAATAATATATTACATAATAAAATGTATTTCCTATATAAAAGTATATTATTTTACATGCAGGGTAAAATTTAGTAGTTTTTCATAGGTTTTTATTCAATAATGTAAACATTGTAATATATATCGGAATCTTACCTAATACACTAACTCTTTTATTTATATTAAAAGCACTTGAAAAGCAATATAATGTGAGTTAACTTAAGTGACAATGTTTAAGTTTTGATTAAAAATAATTTTGTATGGGTTTTAATTCTGATACCCAGGGATATAGCGTAAAATATTTAAAACTATCAATATACATTAACATAATCAAAGTTTTAAAAAATGAGGATTCCGTTGCCTGAGTGCACATTCATTTTTCAGAACAGCCATTGGAAAGTTTGTAGCTTTATGATAAGAAAAAGACAACCAAGGGTTTGTAACACTTAAAATTATTGTTTTTCATATATCAAGATTATATGTTATATATTTATTACAACGTGAAGATTTATAAAAGCAATTAAACTAAA
Source organism: Troglohyphantes excavatus (assembly GCA_963932185.1). Taxonomy (NCBI): domain Eukaryota; kingdom Metazoa; phylum Arthropoda; class Arachnida; order Araneae; family Linyphiidae; genus Troglohyphantes; species Troglohyphantes excavatus. Next base: position 46,266,430 of record OZ010677.1, on the reverse strand, counting down.
GTTTATGAAAATTGCACTTAACGCATCTGAGAAATAAGGCATCGATTTGCCACTTTAAAACTTGTAGTATTTATAAAGAAGAACATTCTAAAAAATGACAATTTTTTTTTAATTTACATTTTTTTTTGCAGAAATACAGGTTTGAATACAGAAATTTATTAATTTCAGAAACTAAATTTATAGTTAAAAAAATCATAATTAATTTCAAATTGATATAGTCGAAAGATCTATTCTCGGCGTTACTTTATGGCTATTTTTTAAAACATAATTTGAATACTTTTAATCAGCTTTTTCTGGGTCGTTAGTCGTTTTTAGTTTCATTATTTTTTACGTTATCTCCTCAAAATTTAGCCAAAACGGTGATAAAGCGCCATTTCTTGCCTTACGGTTTCACGCGTACTTTCATTTCTTCAATTGCGATAAATGAGCCGTAACGGCGATAAAGCGCCAGTTTCTACCTACCCTCCAAGTGGAGGGATAGGCGAACGCCCGTGGAAGTTCTGCCTGTAGGTGGCGCTTAGGGTTGGAGGGACGTTATAGGGAGAAGCCCGTGACTCAATTCACTGTCGTAGAAGAAGGCAACCTAGTTATCTTCTAGATAAGCGTAAAGTGATTATTTAAAAATCTAATATTGATTTCTTACAATTAATTTCAGATTGTGTCTTCCATTAACTGCATATATTGGTTAGTATAAACCAGTTGTTTTTAATCCGTAGTCCACGGACCATTGGTGGTTCGGGAGAGGGTCTGAAGAGGTCCCTAGAACTTTTGTCTTATCCCCAAAATATTTTTGAGACTTTTTTAAGGGAACCGCGCAGTTTGCGACGAAATAAAATGGTTACTTTTTTGTGCTTATAAAATGCAGTGCAACTACAATTCTATTAGTTCAATTGGAATAAAATTTTGTATATATATGGGGAAAACAATATTCAATTGCAATATTTTCTGCGTTTAGTATACTTTTATAAAAAAAAAGTAGTTTTATAACAGTAGGATTTTAGGTTAAAAAGTTCGTAGGGTACACTTTTCTAAAACAGTTTTCAATATACAATCACCAAATTTTATGTAGAATACATTGTAATTAAACTACAGAACCTAATTTTGGTTTTGGACTAGAAAAAAAATACCTTACTTTTTTTTGAAAATAGAGAATTTTTGTTTACTTTTTGACTAATATTTAGTAAATAAAACTAAAATTTAGGTTTAACATATAGATTTTACACTAAACTAATGGTACAAAAAATTTCGTTATGACTGAAAACATACTTTTTCAGAAAAGTATACCAAAAGATGAGAAAAGGTCATTTCAGGAAAAACTTTAAAAAGTAAAATCATTGGTCATTCTAAATTGATTTTTTCTTTACCTTCCCATGCAAATATTTCTCAACTATTTAAGATCAGTGAGTGCACGAAATATGGGCTATATTGTAAGCAATTAAATATTAAAAATTTAAAATAGTGACTGCTTCCAAAAGGGGACGTGTTCACGATTGTTTAAATTTTAATTTCGAATTATATATACAACTTAATGTGATTTTTTTCCCCAAAACTTAGCGTCGAACTAGCTGAACATTCGTTTTTTTTAAGGTTTGCAACAGCACTGTCCATGTTTATTCTTTTTGTACAAAAAAACTAAATATGGAATCAGCATTTATTTGTTTAAACAAAACATCATGATATGCATTGGAAACCCAAATTTCCTTTTTCGTATGCTGGCTTGTATTATTATAGAAAATACTTGATCAAGAAGCATTTGTATTTTGTTGCGAAAGTCTTCTGTGGGTGACTTAACCTGCTAATGTATCGTATTTGCAAGAAAACGGTGTTTAGTACAGTAGAACTTCAACTATCCTGAGGGCCTCCGTGGCCCAGTGGATAAAGGCATTAGCTGAGAATCAGATAGTTCCTGGTTCGATCTTGTGCGACGGACTTGACTAAGAGTAAAAAAGTAGGGATCTTGTGATCGGAGGGACGCCAGCTTCACTACAAAATACTAGGAATGTCGTCCAGAACATCCACAAAAATTATCGGCGTGTATACGGGACTGGTGCACGATAAATCGGATCGGGGTCCAAATTCCCGACGTCTATTGAAGGTGTTGGGTGCCAGTTCAGGTGTTGTCCTCGTCATCTGTCCATAGTTCAAAAATACAAGGCATCGTTACCGGGTCTTTCCTTCGATATAGGCCCCGAACCGTCGCCGATAGCCCACTGTGTAGCTGTAGTGCAACGTTAACAAAACAAAACCAATCAACTATTCTGATCAACAGGGACCAGATCCCATCCAGATATTTTGATAATTTACGGGGAAAAAATCTTAGTATTTTTTTTTTCTTCTTTAGTATGTAATGTAATTTAACGACTATTAAAAACAATATCATTCACCTATAAGAAACTTTTTAAATACGGATTTTGCTGATTTCTGTCTCGAAGCAAATCGGCGATCCGCTTTGTTTGATCCGGATAACTGGAGTTCGGATAATTGGAGTTCCATAGTACCTGAATTATCAAATGAAACATTTACTTATATCCCTTTGCCACTAATATTTCATATGTATTAACTATTTATAACCACAAAACTATTTTTTCTTAAAAAGTCACTTGAACCCCTTGGTGTCTTAGCCCCTCAAATATAATAGCCTTAAACCAAAAGCATGACAATTTTCTTTTATACAAAGACTTTATTTCAAAGTGTTTCAATAGTTTATAAATAACATCTGCACATAGTAACAAAATACAGCAATTTTAAATATTCACTCGAAATAATACTATACACATTTTTCATAATAAGCTAATCTTTGGAACAAAATCGATTTAAATTTTAATGCTTTGAAAAATAAGTAGATATACGAGAATACAAGAGCCGACAGAAGCACAAAATATATTGTCATAACATTGCATTTTTAGTTGAGTATCAGTTGTTATGAGCAATGACCAGTATCGTAATCACAAAGCTAAAACACTCGGCTCTTGTCGAATTTCATTTTTGTCATTTTTTTGTGAAAGTGATGAAAGCTCTCACAATTGTACAGTGGAGCTCGTACCATTGGTTAGTGAACCATTATTTGAAAACTAAGGCATAATAAAGTATTTTTCATAGCACCAACTATACCACAGTTGTTCCAACAACTATAATGTTAATCTCACTTCAAATTAGCAAATGCAACACACTAAAATGCTGTAAAGGGGGTTTGATCATAAAAAGAATCTCAAAATAAATCTTAATCTCCGTTTATTTTGGGATGGATATCGATATTTTTTTTATACTTACACATTTGTTTTAAATAAACAGATAAATTAAAATCTTTATAATTGCATGCAATCGATAAAGCTATACAAAAAAAATAAAAAAGCAATTATTTTAAAGTACATGGATTTACACAAATAGAAAAGTAAGGCAGTTTTCATATATGTGAAATATACAAAGAATTGTAATGCTTTGAATTATGAAGACAAACCAAATATCAAGCAATATATTTTTGCCTTTAATTTATAGTTACAACAACTTTTCAGTAAAACTAAATAAATTATTAAGAAATAACATTGGTTGAGTGCTTTCTTAATTAATAATTCGTCCAAATTTACTCAAAGAGCTATATTTTAGTACACAATAAATCCTTAAACACAAAAGTATACACAAATAATATTGGCGATTTGGGACAAGTTAACTTGAAAAATATTAATATATGATATAAATGAATTAATAAATACTTTACAAAAAGCAAACTAAATACAATAAATTTTATTTTACAATTCATTTTTTTCATATGGAGGTAACATTTCCATTTTCACAAAAGTTTTCAAGTTAATTGGGACAATTGATGCAATGCTATAAATTAAAACCTCACATAAATGACAATAAATTATGAAGCCCCATTGATGGTCAGCTGTCGAAGTTGTTTTAGCACAGTTTCTAACAGTTTCTTCTTGTCCCTTTCGTTTTTCTTTAGAGCAGAAAATATATTCTTCTTTTTGTCTGCCTCACGAATTCTACAAAAATTAATTGTTACTAATATTTTTTTAAAGACATCAAATAACATGCAATAAACATTATAGAGCTTTTATTAATTTAATAAATTACATATCAGGGTTCCCACTCATTTTTAAAAATAAAAAAATAAGGAGTTTTTAAGGACTTTCTAAGGATAAAAACAAGTTTTTAAGGACCCTTTTTTTATCGTGCTGCTTCTGCAAGTAAAAAAAAATTAAACAAATTATGACAACAATCAACTTGCATATTAACTTAAAAATGACTTTTTAAACGCTATGCTATGTTTGAAAGGTATCTTAACAGAACCTCAATCATTGCCTTCAAGTTATTACTTTTTTTAATTGTCAGAATCTTGTTTGATTTCTTCACCAACTGTTAAATATGCATTTGTAAAGAATAATAAATGCAATGCACTAATCTATTATTGACGCAAGAAAATAAATAGCATTCGGTCATCTCGTGCAAAAAACAGTCGCAAGTAATAGATTGTTAATGTAGGTAAGTGAAATAAATTGAGAGGAAGAAATTTTAAAAGAACTACTAAAAAAAAATTTAATGTTTTTCTGGCAGGGGGGGAAATAAGGAGTTTTTCTAAGGACTCTTGGTCAAAAATAAGAAGTTTTTCCAAGGACTCTTGGTCAAAAATAAGGAGTTTTTCTAAGGACTCTTGGTCAAAATAAGGAGTTTTTCTAAGGACTCTTGGTCAAAAATAAGAAGTTTTTCCAAGGACTCTTGGTCAAAAATAAGGAGTTTTTCTAAGGACTCTTGGTCAAAAATAAGAAGTTTTTCCAAGGACTCTTGGTCAAAAATAAGGAGTTTTTCCAAGGACTCTTGGTCAAAAATAAGGAGTTTTTCTAAGGACTCTTGGTCAAAAATAAGAAGTTTTTCCAAGGACTCTTGGTCAAAAATAAGGAGTTTTTCTAAGGACTCTTGGTCAAAAATAAGAAGTTTTTCCAAGGACTCTTGGTCAAAAATAAGGAGTTTTTCTAAGGACTCGTGGTCAAAAATAAGGAGTTTTTCTAAGGACTCTTGGTCAAAAATAAGGACTGTAAACGGCTCTTAAAAATGCAAACCAAAAATAAGGAGTTCTTAAGGACTTTTAAGGACCAGTGGGAACCCTGCATATATTAAATTACATTTATTATCCCAATTAGGAAACCTGGAATATATATAAAAAAGTTTCATTTACATATGTGCAATGCGGCATTGATATAGAGCAAATTTTTTAAAAATTGATAACATCTCAAATACAGTTTAAATTTCTTTTAAAAAAAAGAATTTATAACCTAACAGGAATAATCTTTAAAAACATGCATACACTCTAGAGACATTATAAAAGGAACACCTACTTTTCAAGTAAACTTATTGCTGTTTGAGGATTTACCCGTAAATATTTGCTCGTTTCTTGGCCATACTCGCGGAAGTAGTTTGACCAATCCCATTCAGTGAACAGATCCAAAAGCTGGAACAAATTACATATTAGGTTCAATATTCATTTATTGAGCAATTGTAAACAAATCTATTTAATAGCACTACCTGTTAACTACAATGAGCAACTAAATACTCTATAGTTAATATTTTATTGTAAAGAAAACTATCTCATTGCTGTTTTTTTATTATTATTTAATCACTTCTAGATTGCTGTAAATGTATGAAAAATAAAAGATTGATAAATACATATACTACTAGTGTAGTGTAATTTTTAGGATGTCTAGTGTAAGATATTGGATATAAACAAATTTATCAAAGGCCTATAAAAACTCTGATGTTATTTTTGATGAGTTACAGTAAAGAAATTATCGTTGATAGATTTGATTGTTTGACATTTTACAAAGTTTTACATGTGTAATGTATTTTACAACTATACATAACTTTTATAATTAAAAAAAAGTATTTTAGACATAGCTTTTGTATGCATTTGCATTTGATTGAAAATCCTGGAGTATTTATATAAATTTAAAAGTGATGTGTATTACTCAGAAAACTGAACATCCGTAAACTAAAATATACAGCTCAAAAAGTTAAATATTTTTATTTTTTTTATTTTTTAAAATACATATAGATAACAATTATTTTTTAATTGGAATTTATAACAGATTCACAGTCTTAAAATATGTAATTATAAAATAATATTCAACTGTATGTTTCTAAATGATTTGATTTTAATTAAGAGATAAATAAGGATATCAACGCTCTAAAATCTTATTATATCATAGTAAATTGGTGTAAATCTTAAATTGTTTATTCTCTTTGAAAATTTTAATTATTTACTAGTTTTAGCATTTTTTTTACTACAAAAAGGAGCCCTACTCCTAAATCATTTTGCATTTTCATTTGCATCATTTGCAGAATCATAAATCCTCTTGTCTAAATAAGAAATTTTCTGTAAAAAACTAACTTATATTTAGGTTAACACTTCAATAATAAATTGTATTTTCATTTAAAATCTGATTTAAAAAAAAAAATGAAAAAGTTTATTAAAAATTGCATTTAAATGTTTTAATGCTGATCATATAAATTATAAAATTTAAGAAAAAGCATCTAGTTCAACATTAAAAAAATTCTTTATAGATTAATAAGGTAAAGAGAAAAAAAAGTACCTGTCGCAACTCAGAAAAGCACATAAGTAATATTCCTTCTTCAAAATCTCTAACAGGAACACAATTTGCAAACACTAAAAATACAAAGAAAAAAAATTATCTTCTTCATGTTCAATTTTTATGAAAACATAAGTTCGTAAAAATATATAACGTATAACTTTGTAAATTCTTAAATTTGGTTTACTAATAATTCCAATGATTTCGTAATGTGGCTATAATTCTGAAGACTTTTGTTTGTTGCAAAGATGGAATAATACATTATTTTAAATGGGGTGGGGGTTCTGGGTTTATTTGCTCACATGAAATTAATGCTGATTTTGATGAGACTTGGTTAAAGGTTTTAACGTCAGTTTTTTTTTCATGTTTTAATTAAAAGAAGGCGAATAATTTACTATGCTATTGCCATTTTCGTATACAGCCGTGATATTAAAAGATCACGTTGAAATTTTTTTTAATAAGTAAAGCAAACATTTCTATTGATCAATTGGTGGTTTATAGTTTCAAAAGTTTTCAATAGAAGGAAAAAGACATTTCAATTTTGGTTGATAGTTATTGCATTATTAAATATAGCTGGAACAATCACAAACTCTAATTATCCAAAAACAAATATATTGTTTCACTTTGTTTCAAAACCTACCATGGCAATATATATTTATAATTAACCTACATGGGTGATTTACTATATTTACATATGAGTCAGGCTCAGAAGGATAAAAACATTTTATATTTAGTGAAATACTGCACAAATGCAAACTTCTTTATAGATGGAATTGTTGATATTTTTGTGATAATTAAGCCATTTAATAAGTAATCCACTTTAATTTAAATGTTTTTTTATGCTCCTTAATAGTAAATTATTACGTTAATAAAATTACAAATATAAATAGCTCACACTATAATATACCTAACAGATGTGCTTTATTTTTAGAACAATCACAAGAAAGTGCTTAAAACATATTTAATTCCCACAATAACAAGTTTTCAATATAACATCAAACAAAACTATATATTATTAAAAATGCAATGATTTAAATGGAACAATTTAAGTCCTAATAGAATAAGGAAATTAAACCTACATTCGCACTGCATGACGTCCAAGTTAAACTGTTGTAAAGCTCCTATAGATATGTGTCTTGTTTCTTTGTCCAGTAGAAAACTCATGAGAGCATTTGCAATGTGTTTACAGGATGACATGCAAGCAGTCTGGGCAACTTTATCCTAAAACAGAGAATTGCCATTTAAAATATTGCAATTACAATAAATTTATTAATAAATCTGGTCATCCTAGATAACAAACTGAATCAAGAGAAAAATATTAAAATAAATAAGTGGATTATGGCCAACCTGTTAAAATAGCCAAAGCGTAAATAAAAGAATATTAACATACAGTCCAGTGTTTCAATAATGTTGCTTTAGAATTCTGATTAAAAATCCAATATCTTTTTAGCTTTTCTTACAGCTTTAATTTTTAATATTTTATTAGGGGAAAAATTTTGTATATACAATACAAATAATTATGCATAGGAAATTCTAAAAGAGCATAAAGAATATTTTCATAAATAAAATGAAAAATCTTGACAATTTGCAAAGTTACTTTAAATTATTAGGGAAATTTTCTTCATGAAAATATAAGTTAATTTTAAATTTAATTGTAAAAAAGCACATTAACCTTCTGATTTTCAAAACTGATCAAAAGTTTTTTTCAATAAGTACAATACATAATTTATGTTCTTTGGATATTAATATTTACTTTGGAGATGTCAAATTATTATATTTATTATTTTAATTGTATTTTATTTACTTTGTTGACCTATGAAATCTGAAAGAACTGTCAATGTTACATATAAATCTAAATACTGCACTTTTTCCTTGTCATGACACGACATGAAATTTAATCAGGGAAGCAGCAAATTAAATTATAATTTTTTTGTAAAGTTATTTATTTAAAGTTTAATTAAGAAAGTTTTAAGTTGATAAATTCAATCATAAACCTTCAATGTACAATTTAATTTTTTTTTAATATCAATTAAAATAATAATTTACAATTCCCTCTTGGGACCCTTACAACAAAAATATATGAAGCTATATTATTAATTTCATTTATCACATCACACACCTTTGCAGAAGAGGACACCTTCACATATGAAAGACCCCCGCCCACATAATCATACAGGATAAAAGTTAGTGGATCTCAGTAGTAGTGTGACACATCAAATTTTATATAAAAAAGGACAGAAAATTCTCTCCCAAACTTTAATATAAATAACTTTTTATATATTATCTTTCTAATTGGATGTTTGGTAAAATACACAGAATGAAAAGTTTTAAAGATTGTTTTTCAACCGCAAATGTTATCATAACGTAATACTGGGAGAGTGTAAAAATTAATGAAAAATAATGTGACAAAATAAATACTCTCTAAAAGCCTTTAAGAGCAGTTAATAAATGTTTCTTTCAGAATATGCAAACCCTAAACTATGAAGTGATGTACTTCAACTGTTCTTGTTTGCAAATTACATACTAATAAATAAGATAAGAAAGAAACTAAAGAGAGATTATTCGAGTTAGAAAGCTTAATCACACAGCCCTTCACCAATGTAGAAATGGGAAGACTTGTCTTACTATGACTTTTGGAATTCCATCTTTTGACAAATGCTATGATACAAATGAAACTATGCATTAGAGACCAACTTCCTAATAATTTATGTAATTTATCTGAAGCAATAAAAAATGTTGTTAGCAAGAAATATAATTACGAAAATTTGTTTTAGGATCCAGTTAAATACGGGTATTGATTTTGAGAGATATTAAAGCTAACTTTTCAAAGCTAGAATTAAATCTAAAAATGCTAAAATCAAAAGTACAAGTAATTTGCTTCTTATTGTTTTAAAACTATATTGAAACTTTATAATTCTTCAAAAAAATATAAATTTGTAAACCATTCTTATTATTTAATGGTTGTATTTCAAATACAACTAACTTTTACAGGGCGGGGGGGATATTTAAACCGAAATCCCATGTCAAAAACAATTACCGGCCTTCTAAAGGTTAAGGGTTTTTATCAAGCCTGAATGTGGTATAATGCTCATTAAACAATATATAGCTAATAAATATTTTCAAATGCAATTAATGTAGTTTTAGTCCTGACTTATTTTATATAAACACAAAAACATTACAGGGAATAATTTTCAAAACGAAATAGTCACAAAAATATAAAAAAGCAATTGCAAAAAAATTATTTAGAAATAGGTCATTTAAATTTAAAGAACATAATAATGTTCTTGTAACATTTTATCTCTTTTCATGTTTTATATATCAGTTTGTTACTATAAACAAATGTTTACCACAGTTTTATAAATACTATACAATCTATTCACTTTTACCATGATTTTAAACAATTGTAAAAAAAAAATTGCCACATTGAACACAATTTGCATACTAATTGTCAAAAACATTCTTTATTCCTTAAATTGTTTACAAAAAAAATTAATTGAGAAAAAAACTGGTTACATTTAGAATTTAAAATATTAAAAAAACTTAATAAATATTTAATAACTATTAAAAATAGTTATGGTAAAAAATTTAACATTTCCTTTGATTTGTTATCATAATAAATCACCCTTTACACTTCATGTGCCTTCAGCCAAACGGTGTTTACACAATAATTGTAAAAAAAAAAACTATGTTAAATTCGTTTTAATCTTATTTTTTAAACAGATTTTTATATGCAAAGTGACACATACATTAAAAAAAAATATTAATGATTTATTAACACTTAATGCATTTCGAAGGACAAGTCACGTAGTCTACTAACAAAGTCTGACATGGGGCATATTTTTTTATATAAGTTTTGAAAGAGTACTCGAAATATATATAAATAAAATGATTAGTAAGTATATAAAATTTCAATTATGAATTATGCATAAAAAGAAAATCTTAAATACATACTGGTAGATTAGTAAATGCCTCAAAGGTGCTCTTTAGAAATGCTATCAAATCAGTCAGGTAACTACTTGCTTGACCCTCTGGTTCATTTAGTAGCCAATCATAGTTTGCTACAAAAAGGGAGTAAAGAAAAAAAAAGTTTATCGACATATATCTAAAATTATTTTGAGTTTATAAATAAATCGCATAGCTATAAGGAAAAGTATATTATGAACATATTACAAGATAGAAATTACAATATTTATCATAAATGGAACCCAAAATAAAATTCTGTAATTTTTAAATAGTGAAATTAAACATTTTACTTTTTTTTAAGTCATAATCTGGAAAGAAGCCCATGACATAGTTGAAAAACGTTTATTTGGTTAATGATTAAAATCTATACAAAAAAAACTATTATTGATAAAACAGTAATTTACATATGTAATTATTGAATTTAAAAAGTAGATAAATCAAAATTAAATTTATTATACGAGGGAATGTGTTGAGAGTTTTTTTGCTTAAAATTGATATAGCAATATAATAATAAAAAAGGAGCAGATGGCTAACCAGATGATGATTTTGTACAATATTTTTATTCATTTATTTTGTTATTATACAGGGTGGCAACAAAATTCTGGAAAAAAAGTTCCCTGATATTTCCCTGATTTCCATAATGGTCTCACAAACATTTCCCTGATTTTAAAATTACGTTAAAAAATGTTGAAGAACATGCTTTGTATAGAAACAAAGTATCCACCCTATAATAATACAATAAATTTATTGAATAAAAAATAAAAAATTATAAGCAATACTTATTGTCAGTTAAATAATAATTTATGGATACAACACAAATTATACAATTGAGACAGGCATAATAGTAATTAAACATGTTCTCTAGAAGCACAGAATGCAAAACAGTTTTTCCAATTATTTCTTTTGGAGATAATTTTAAATGTTTTAGATGCTTCATATTTCCTATTCCAATCTTCAATAAATCGCATATTCATCAGCCCCTCACATGCTGATTACAATCTAAAGTCCAACACACTTTGCTTTTGCTTATCTCTCCAGCAATGGTACACATTTTTACAAATATAAAACTGAATTTTATTTTCCTCCTTTTTCAGAACTAAAAGGAAATATTGACAACTAAACTACCCAGAATAAAGGGCATAATAGGCAATAATTGTTGTTTTAATGATAAAAATATGAAAATTTCCCTGATTTTTTGTGAAATTTTGAAAAATTCACTGATTTTTCCCTGATATTTCCAGAATTAAAAAACTCCATGATAATTCCCTGATTTCCTGGTTATGTTACCACCCTGTTAATTTTTTTTAATAAAATCCTTTGTCAGATAGATAACATTTTATAGTTTTAATTCAAATATACATAAAATAAACATCTAAAATAGGTAGGTTATAATAATAAAAAATGTATAATAATGATTAGTAACTACAAAAATTATTTCTTTACAAAATAAATATTATTTTAAAAAGTCATTAAGAGCACATAATATACTATATTCTTGTAATTAAAAAATGTAGTACTACATTAAAAATTAAATTGTTTAATATTTCCAAAATTTAATGACTTTTAATAGTTCATGGACATTTTTTTACTAAACAACTATATACTACAGTATATTTCACATTGAATTTCAGTTTAATAAAAATACTTATAATGTCATATTGCTAATTCAAAATGAAAATATACCTGAAATCTAGAGAAAATAACATTTTAAAACATAAAAAAACACTAATTTATCAGGCAAATATACAAAAATCGGCATTGGAAGTACTATACAAAATTACATTTTGCTATAAATATGTGATTTTTTTTTACTAGGCTTTAATTTGGCACTACAAAACTGTTTAAAAAAATTACTAGACTTAACTAAAGGTTACTTACTTAACAAACGCTAGTTGAAAAATAATTTCTGAAATAAATTCAAGGAAAAAGAAAATCCAATTACCTAGTTCTAAGAACTCGTCAATCTTTTCATTCAGTTTTTCATAAATTTGAGATTCAGCATCAGCACGTGCATCCTATATACAATAATTAAGATGGATCACACATTTTTAAAAATCGTAATAAACGTATAATTGTAGTATTTTCCTTTATCCATGAACAATTTAAAAATTATGATTGATTTGACAACGAATTTTATAATTTAAATATTGCTGTAGCATCTGGGAAAAATCACTATTCAAACTGAATGTGTTTAATTGGTTGGATTAACTCATTGGAGCTACAAAATTGGGTACTAGGGTATTTCAGGATCAAAATCTCAAAAGATAAACTTTACGACCAGAATAACGTTATTTTAATTTTAATATTACACTAGAGATTAACAATGTGCATTACCACAAATGTGTTTCTGCATATTATGCAAAAATATGAAAAAATGTATCTAAAAAATCCCAGCTCAACCAATATTAACAATAAAACAAATTGTAGAATGTAATGTCCTTATACAGGCCATGGTATGGAAGTTTAAAGAGTGGGGTGCCAGTTCTATGGAATGTGTTCACAGTGGAATGTTAACCCTTAACAAATTAAATTAGTGCTTACGAAAGGTACAACATATCCAACGCATTTTAGAGTTGTGCCATGTTTTTAATAAAATCAGTAATCAAAAATAGGAAAGTTTCAAGCACGTAATGCTGAAATGTATAAACAAAAGTTACTGATTGCAATAACTGCTAATGTATTTAATGAGCAAGTATTTGTGATAAAACAGGGAGTTCTTGAAGATGATTTAATACTTTATTTTTATACAATGGGAAAATAAAACCAAAATTGATAAGTCAAATATGTATTATATTTCACATAAATAGAAAAATAATAAAAAAAAATTATAGTATGTATTTCAGAGTATAATGAATTACACAAACCTTAAACATAGAGCAGCTCTGCAATTTTGCTACATGGAATGAATTTGTAGTTGACCTGAAAACAAAATTTATTAAAATAAAAGCGAATACTTAGAGAACATATACGCAACATAAGTATTTAATGCTAGTAAAAAATTTGCTACATAATATTAATAAGCAAAGCTTATCTGTAATCACTATACATACCAATCTAAAAATCTATAAAGCAGAGATAAAACTATTAAAAAATTAGTATTAAAGAAACAGTAAAAAGAGCTCATTTTAAAATATGTTTTGTAATATAATAGAAAAGAAAAAAAAACAGGAAAAATATATTTTGAATTCTTACCCAGTAACTGTAGAAATATAGTCTTCAAGATACACACTGGCATGTTCTAAGTGGTTTGTATTAATTGTAATTTGTATAAGCTAAAAAAGATCAAAATAGCTATGTAATTAACAGAAGTAACCTTAAAATAATGCAAATGATATTTTAACAATGTGATTGTTTAAATATTAAATATCTTTAATTTAAGGAAAATAATAACAGAGTTAACGTAAAAACCTATAGTGAAGTTACCCACTACATTGCTAATAAAATTAAAGTAAACATTAACATATTAAGTTAAAAGAAAAATTGAAAAAACAGGGATTTGACTAGGTATCACTAATATATTAAGGTGATAACTGTTAACATATGTAATGTTTTACATCTGATATATTAATAGCATATGTAATGTTTTACATCTGATATATTAATAACATATGTAATGTTTTACATCTGATATATTAATAACATATGTAATGTTTATCCTATAATTAAAATGTTTTACACCTGATTCTACATTATGTTAATTAATGCAGACAGAAAAGTTTAAAAAAAATATCCAGTTAACCTAAGCATGACATCTGAGAAACAAATTATAATTACATTTCCTAAATGAGCTGTTAATATTTGAAAAATTATTTTTCTCTATTACCGTAGGGTTTTCATTACACAATAAAAATCTGAAGCGATTGGAACAAACTTGTAAAAGGATATAAACTAACCTGTAACAATCCTAAATTTGAATTTTTTATGAGGTTAGATAAGCAACCACTAAGAGTTGTGGTCAGCAGCAAATTAGTAGATTTTCGAACCATATCTTGAACTTCTGTTAAGCTATTTGAAAGAAAAAATAAGTAGTTAATATATGTAATATTATGAGGATGTACGAAAATTCAGAATTGCCACTCAAAATTAAATTCCCTGATTTTCCCATACGTTGTTTAAAATTTCCAAAGCGAGAATTATGGGTGGAAATAACTACAAGTAGCAGTAAAGAGTACCAATTAAAATATCAAAAATCAAACTAAAAATGTTGTTAATATTTATTTTTTCAGGGATAATATTACTTTATGATATCAAAAGATGTTTATTTTATAAAGATTTAGCCGACTCCTTCAGGAAGTTTTAAATAATGTTAATTTCCCTGACTTTTTGTCATTTTTATTTTACCCTATTTCTTGGTGTGTGGTAACCCTGGCAATTATATAATACTACATATACTACAGAATATACTATAAATCATCCCCCCCTAAAAAAACAGTTTAATGCTAATAATAATTTTATTCAAATGTACAAAGAAATAGAAAAATATTAAAAACCTAAAGTTTAAAAAAAAATCTTCCCAAGCTAAAATTATATTTTTAAAAAAAATTATAAACTATAAATAATAATAAAATTAATAAATTATAAATAATAAATTAAACTATATAAATAATTTATGTGATTAAAGAGTCAACAAATGTATAATTTTTTTTTAATAAGTGTGAAGACATGCTTGCATGAACTATTTTTTTAAACTCAAAATTGTTTAAAAGTTCCGAAAAATTACAAATGTAAAGCTAAAAAATTCCAAATTATATATTTTAATACATTTTTTACATATTTAGATGGTATATAATAAAAAATTCTTAAATTAAAATGTTTTCATCAAACAATTGAATTAAGAATAGGCATGTTAGCGGCATTTAACATGGAGCAATTCTGATATAGAAAAGGAGAAAATATTAAAAATATGCATTCATAGAAATAAAATTAATTTCATTCTAACCTAAGATTCAAATCTTGAGAAAACTGTAAGCAGGCTTTTATAAATTCTTTGACTTGATCATACACTTCAGGAACAAATTGAGAAAAAGGAAACTTTTTAGGAAAAGGAGCCTGAAAAAACATAACAATTGGAATTACAAAGAACTTTTAAGAACATGGAAAATAGAAAAACCTTACCAATGAGGGGTCATTGTATCGAGTGTACTTACTATATTGCATGAGGTTTATTGCACTAATGTAGACAAATGCTTCAAACTAATATTTAAAATTACTGAAAAGTTAATTTTTAGAAAAGTTGTGAATTGTTAAAATATTTGTCATTTAAGCAAACATCAGTACTAAACATTTTATTCATACCATTTTCATGGTATGAATAAATGAACATGGTATGAATTTGACATTTTATTCATACCATGAAAATGGTATGAATAAAATGTCAAAATACTACTGACTCTAATATTTGTGGGTTTTTTAATTAAAACTGTATGCTATAATTAAGCCTTAATTCTCCTTTTTATGAACACTCGAATAAAAGTTTATGCTTAAATAAAATTATAGCTTTCTTAAATTTAAGCCAAAGTATTATACAATTATCATAACAATTTAAATACAACTCTGATTGCTTACACCTACTGAATCAAGAATATGTAAATTTCGTAAGTTTATTTTATTTATTTTTTAATCTTAGACTAGTACCTAGTCTTCATAATTGAGCAAACGCTTTTTTTTACTCAAAATTTCCATTTTCAGGCAGTGGCGTAGCCAGGATTTGTCAATGGGGGGGGTCGAAATTTTTTTTTAGGTCAGTTCAAAAGTATTTATTTTCTTTATATTTAATTAGTCAATTAATTTATTTTAATTATAATTATTTTAATATAATTATGTGATATAAGTGTAAAAATGAGTAAAATGGGTAATATAATTAAGTGATATTGTTATATTAGTTTTAAATTTAACAGTATTTTCGAATGTAAACTTCAGTCATTTTCTAATTCTATTTTGCTCATTGTTCGTCATCTTCAATCGGCATCGAATTGTATGGTGTGTGGGTTTTGATATTACTATTCGAAAGCATTAATAATAATCTTGAAGTGCGTATGTAAAATATGCTAATTGGTATGTTATCAATACATTTTTGTTGATAGTAAATACAAATGAGCCGCAAAAAAGTAAGACTTGAACAAGTTCTATAATAAGACATTTATGAAAACAACACTTAGGTAATATATACGTCATAGTCTGAAATTTAGTCGTCTTGGCTTATTCGAAAATATTTCTAACACATCTGTTGGTGTAACCTTGATGTCACGATGAATAGTTAGTAGAGCCAAGCCATTTAGTCGGCTTTCGGATGTAGAGTTTCTCAAATATATTTTCAATCGTTTTAAAGTGGAAAACGATCTTTCACTTGAAGCAGTAGTTACAGGGAGGGAGGAGAAAATTTTTAAGAGTGAGTAGATGGCAGGTAACTTTTGTTCGTCACACAAAAGGAGAGCTTCAAAGGCTCCTGTAGGTTTTTTTTGTGAGGCAAGGAAGCCATACCATACAGACATCTCTCCTAGTGCGCTAGCCTCACTGCATCCTACATCTTCATGATATGTTCGCCTCAAAATCTTCAAACTACACTCGTCCTCATCGCTCGGGATTGTTTTATTCTGGCAGGGCAAAAGGCACATAAATGATTTTAAAATTGTTTTGTGTTTTGTAAAACGATCATCTAGTTGATTTAAAAAATTGTCTAAAAATGGCGCATACAACGACACTCTATAATATTCCTCTGGACTTTTAGTTTGGATATTGCATCTTTGTGTTTGATGACGAGCTATGCGTGGTACACCAATCTGAACTTCTAAGAAAGAAGCCTTTTCCAGTGCCTGTTCGAAAATCTTTTTAAATTCGTTTTCGGAATTACTTCGAAGAGTTGAAAGGCGTTCTTCAACAATCGCAGCATAGTTTAGAGCCTTAGCTAGGTCAATTTCTTCACTTTGAAAAAAACGGCTCAACGGAGCACTTATACTAAACACTTTATTTAGTACATGAATTCCTACTAGAAATTCTGAATTTCGGATTGCACACAGCAACTGGTGGGCATTGGTGGATGTATCTTTATCACACCACTGACATACAACTTCTAGACTGACAACGACTGCATCAAAAAGCTCTAAAAATACACATATTGCATCATGCCTCTCTACCCAACGAGTTGGGCATAAGGATTTGAGACGCGTTTTGTCACATTCTGGAACATTATTTTGAATAGATTCTTTTAGTACATTTAAACGTTTGGGATATCTGAAGAATGTACAAATATTTCCTACAACACCCATACAATTTCTTATTCCCTGCACGGAACACGCATCTGTGATGGCGAGGTTTAATACGTGCGAGCTGCAGTGCATGTATAAAGCCAGTGGATGTTCTTCCCTGATGGCAGCTTGCACACCATTAAACTGGCCGCTCATTGTGCTGGCCCCATCATATCCTTGGCCCCTGAGGTACTTCAACTCCACTCCAATATTTTCTAATGTTGTAACAATTGTTGCAGCCAATCCTCTTCCAGTAACGTCAGTAACTGGAATAAATTGCAAAAAGTCTTCTCTAATTTTTTTGACTTCGGTATCGATATACCTTATGCAAAGTGACATTTGCTCTATTCCCGCTATATCAGTAGTTTCGTCGGCTATTACAGTAAAACATCGAGCCTTGTTTGCCCTGCGTACTATAGTGTTTAGTATATACTCGTTACATGCATAAATTATCTCATTTTGCGTTTCTGGAGAAATGTACATGGCGTTCAGACTCCCCGTCTCAAGATGTTTCTGTAGATCTTTATCTCCAGCTTTTACGCGAAAACGCAGCAGAGTACGGAAATTGCCATCGTTTTCTACTGGCTCTCCTTCGTTTAGTTCAATTGGTCCGTGGTCTCGGTGTCCCCTAAGTGCCATGCCTTGACGACCCAACGTCATTATCGTTTCAATTACAGGTAAAATCTTCTTTCTGTTTTCTTCAACTTGTTTTTTTATTCCTGAATCCATTTGCACATCAATTGGGTCTTGTTTCCTGGTGATCACAAGCTCAAATTGCGTTGCTGAAAGAATACTATTTCTGTGATATTCATTTTTTTCATGTCTATTAAACTCTTCCACAGCATGTTTCCAAGAGTTAAACTTGGTTTTTACTAGTTTTCCTAATGGCTGGTGACCAACCCCAGCTCCATCTGAAGAAAACAGAACGCAATATTTGCAGAATGCTCCATCTTCAATTTGAGAGTAGGTCAGCCACTTCCATCTGTTTAACCAATTCCATTGAAATTTGAGGTTTCTTTTCCCACTTGTAGGGAATTTGAAATTACAATCTGGCGCCCAAACTTCATATAAGATCATTTTTCTCATGTTCGAATCCACCTGGTAGTTAAAAAAACACACACTTTAAATGGATGTTTTCTATGCATATCTTTTGTAAAGAAATTTCATTTATCATGCAATTTTTCTAACTTATTAATAACTCCATCTAAAATCTCTAAATTTGTGTAACTTTCTTTTTACAAAATAACATTGTATAGATCGGATATACAATATGTTTAATTAAAGGGGTCAACTCTTACAAAATTTATCAAAGTGTAGAAGGTTCCTAAAATTTTAATACATTCAAAAATAGTTAACTATAAATAATTTAATTTAAATCATATTGTTTGCAAAAGCTCTTTCATAACGCACTAATTTTATATAGTTATACATTATCCAGCATTAAACACATCTTGTTAGTGATAATCCATCACACTTTATATTTAATTATTTATGTTAGTTAGCTTTGGAAACCAGCTTTTAACATGTAGACATTTTTAAAATACTATTACAAAAGCTTGCCTAAAACCCACTTTTTCATTTTCAGTATATCTCCGAATGCAAAAGTAAAAACTGACTGGTATATTTTCTCAAAGAAGAATTATATGAGAATTTACTTAAACCGAAGCGTTAAAATGTTATATATAATTCAAAATTTAATTTAAAATATACATTAAAAAAGACCACTCAATTAGTTTTAGATGTGATTATTTTAAATTTTATAATATAATTTCAGTAAAAGATAAAATCCGTCAAGCACATAATACCATATAAATTGTAATAAATAAATTGAGTCCTTCCGAAAAAAAAAATGAGCAATGGTTTTTCAATTGATGATGATGATTATATGAAATCATCTTACCTTTCCGGATGTAGTAGCAATACTGCCAATGTCTTTAATATTCCCCCCACGACAAGAAGATTCAGACTGAATGGAAGGTGTTTCTTCGGGGATTCGTGGATCCTCATTCGTAGAATTTTCATCATTTTTGCTTTTTTTTACAAAAAACGCAGCCAAAGTCGATTGTTTCTTACGTTTATCCATACTCTCCAAGCAAGTTCAAAGACTGCCAAGAGCTCCTCTTTTAAAATCTTCTTCACATTAGAACAGAGATTGAACAAAGAAAAAGTGACGTGTAACCAATAATATAATTTAAACTATTGTATCTGCTTTTAAGCGTAGCGTACTAGAAAGCATCTAGTTTGCGATTGCGAAAGGAGTGAGAGGATAATAGGAAGCTTTTTGTAGGAAGGTGGCATTCGCGCATGCGTGGGCATTTCTTGTATCAACGCACCCATCCTCTTTTTGTTTGCATTCCAATTAGAAGCTTCAAAAACCCCAAGCTTTCGCAGAAAATAAAAAAAATTGGAATGGACTCGCCCTATCTCTCTGGAATAAAGATCCCATCAAAAGTTCTCGAAGTTTCTATTAGGAATCAATAAAAACTAGAAAAAATATAAAGAAAACCAAGAAAACGCATGCGTCAACGTTACAAAACATGGGATTGATTCCACCAACCAATCACAAAACGAAGCAAGAAAAACAATCCTAGACACGAGACGAAAATTTAGTACAGGACTGTCGCTGTCGCTTTGAATTATGTTCGAAAGAAATTTTACATTGTGGAGGGCAGAACAAATAGGGTTATGTGAAACAGAAGTTTTCGAATAAAAGGGAAAGGATTTTGATTTAGACAATTACCTAAAACATTTAAATAGAGAAGTTATTTTCTCTAAGAGTTAGTTATTCTCTCTTGCTCTCGCGTAAAGAGCAACGCCACATAACTATTATTTGTACAAAGTATATGTCATTTGTATTTTATCAATAAAATTTAAATTAAGCAGAAGTAGCACAATTGCTTTAATTGAGGATGGTGCAAGCAAAATGAACATATCATAAATTCGCAAATCGATTAAAACAGCAAAAAGGTTTGGTTCTATTTATTTCTATAGACAGATCTCTGGATTTTTCAAGTTTTAAAATGAAAGCAATAGTTTGTGAAAAAAAAAATTTCTTCTGAAAACGGATATAGATTATCTTTTTTTTTTTTTACAAAATTCAATGCTAATATAATTTTTTTTTACATGTTATGTTTTGCACGCTCACCTCTTTTAAATAAGCATATATGGAAATTGACAATAGGACTGAAACATTAAAAAAGATTTTTTAAAAACTAATTTAAAGATTAATTTTTTTTAAACTACAAACCGAGGGGGGGGGGGGGGGGACTAGACCCGCCCAGGTCTAGTCTTTTTACCATATGGCGACTTTGGTCAGGCCTTTGGCAGGATATTTAGGCTATTTAGAGTCGTCTTGGACCTGTGTGGTCACTAGTTATACCTAGATAGAGCCTACTCATACAATTTTTAATCAAGACGCAATAGCTGTGGGAATATTTGAAAAATTTCATTTTGAAAAAAAAAAAATCTTTAAATTTTTGTACATTAAATCCCTTCCCCATCACATCCATTTTGATTTTTAACAAAATAAAAAATGTGTATGGGGGGGGGGGGGGTTCTAACCCAAATCTGGCTACACCACTGTGGGGTAGACCAGGAAATGCGACGTGTGTTTTCTCTATAAAAATCAGAGAATTTTTTTTTTTTTTTTTTTTGCATTTGTTATTTAAAAAAAAAAAAAAATTGAAACTGGCTATGGGGGGGTTCTAACCCAAAGTAACCCAATGCTGGCTACGCCACTGTTTTCAGGTACTTCTATTGCTATTATTGCAAATGTTGTGCTTTGAAAACTTCTATATTTTTAACTCTACATTACATCAGTTATGATCTTTATATTGAGAAAATTTCAGAACAAAAGAGCACCCAAACAATTTTTAAGGTATTAAAATATTTTGATCAGGTATAAAGTAATAAATCATAAATAACTTCAGAAAGAATCTATTTACATATATGCTGTTTTATATTATTACAATTAATCGCCAGAAGAGAAAACAAATTATATCAAATATTTTTGGCCACTCAAATTTAAATTTGTAATAAATTAAGAATTTTTTTAGGAAAGTAATATTTTCAAGAACTTTTCACAGTTCTTCTCCACAACTGGTAAAAGCAGCATTTGAATAATAATTTGGTATTATTTAATACAAAAAAAATAATTCAAAGATTCAGAATAAACAACAACAAAATAACACCAGTATTGCACAAGAATGAATATTTATAATTATATATACTGCTAATAAAGTGAGTGATGAATTATTACAAATAAAATAGCTCATTTTTCATTAAGTTTGCACAATTTATTTTAAAAAAAATTAAATTCATACTAGCTTAACATATTATATTAGAAGCAAATGCCATAGTAGTTTAAAAATAAACAAAAAATTTTTACAAGCATCAATTCTTCATCATGGTATGGAAACCTGCTGATCACATCATCATAAGCATCTTGATTTTCAACTTCTATAGGATGGTAATTGTCAGAATCGAAGATCTTTCTGAACACCTTATTCCATTTCCTCATCAGTATCTCATTATATTGGTCCCGAATCTCTAGCAGTAACTCAAATAACTGATTAACAGGATAACCGTACGTCTGCAAGAGAATTACTCGTTCAATGTCAATATAATGTACTTTAATATACAAATACATTAAATTATAATGAACAAGTGAATGTGAGATATACCAATTTTAATATATAAATACATTTAATAACTTTAATATATAAATACATAATAACTTTAATATATAAATATATATAATTATGTAAATATATAAATACATACAATTATGTAAATATATAAATACATACAATTATTTTAATATATAAATACTTTAACTTTGATTGAACAACTGGATGTAATATACGCCAATCAAATATCACTTTAGGCATTTAAAATGAGACATCAATGAGGGATAGCTAATACAAAAGCAAATTGGATGTTAATTTATTACGAGGAATGTATTCGTTAAATCTAAGGTTGTAGTTTGGGCAATTGTAAAAGGGGTGATTAGGCTTCATTTTGAATATGCAGTACAATTCTAAGTCACCTTATTACCTTTAAAATTTAACGATTTGTTAGAATGAGTTTAACAGGGCTACAGAAGGTTGAACTATGGAGACAGACAGAAACTTAAAAACATATACACTTGTATAGAGGAGGACATGAGAGGATTTTAATCAGCAATTCAAATTCAATGCAGATCATAGGATCACAGGTACTGGGTTTAAATTATAAAAAAAATATCACAGTTTAATTGGGATGGGGAAATGAACTACTTTTATAATAGGACAATAGACAAATAGAAAATTTGCTTAATAATGCTAACATTTTAAGGAGTGGGTAGTGGACAGGATCAACCTTGCTGGGCTATAGAGCCTGTATTTGGTCATGGTTGTATTTGCATCGCTAAAGAAAAAAGTTTTAACACAGCTCAATACCAATGTGATATGAGAAGAAGATGGTTGTAGCATCCTTTAACTCTTTGAGAAAATAAAAACCCTAGTTGCACAGAATTTAAACATTCATTTCAATTATTTAAGATAAATCATTACTCTTATTTATGAATCACTTATTTATGCATTAACCGTTGGTGCATAGCATTGCCAACATAATGAAAACCGTTTAAATAATATTAAACTGTATGACTATGAGTAACTTAACTTTTCAAGGTGGGTTAAAATACATCCCATCATACATAAAAAGCTAAGCAAATGGTGGGACAGTTTTTAACCCACCTAGCCCCAAAGAGTTAAGTGTCACAGAGACAGTTCACATAAAACAAGGTATCAACATTCTCTTAGATGTGTATCACACAGAAGATCGAAAGCTAATAGCTATTTTATTATAAAAGGATTTGAGAGGTAACTTAAAATTTAAAAGCAATCTTAATGTTTAAAGAAGTTCAGTTTTTCTTCAATATGAATATTTATATATAAATATTAAATTTAATAATTAAAAAATTCATTTTTAAAGTTCATTATCATCATAAGTATAATGCCTAAAACTGTTTTTCTAAGCATTAGTAAACAATATAGGGAGAACTATCATCGGCTCATGTTAGAAGAGGGTCTTAAATACAGAAGGGGAAAAAATATCCCATAGCTTTTGAGCAGTTCTTAGTCCCTCTGGATATTTGTTTTACTTAGCAATACACAGGTTACATACATTTGAAACAATAAAAGAAAAGAAATTCTAACGCAAACATTAAATTTTAAACCACAGTACATTAAAAAAAAAACTCATTTGTATTTCTATAACTTACTCTGAGTGTGTAACTAAACAACATTATAAGATACTTCAGTTGCAACATTAGAGATGTATCAGTTGAACAATCCTACAAGGCAACAATATAAACAAATTAGTTTGTACATAAATCAAATACAAAAGGATAAGTTAACACAACAGCCAAAATAAAAAGTATAAAATCAAACACCACATATAACAAAAAAAAAAGCAAATTACACAACAATATATACAACATAACATTAAAATTTGGTAATATAAAACAAAATTGATTTTTTTTAATTCAAGCTAAATTATTCTTGTTTACTCAAAGTTAGTTTAAGAACTTAATCAGGGAATGTCGGCTTTTATGTCCTAAACATCTGCTGTGTTCCGGATGTAACAAATAAGCAAATATTTTAGGCTTGTATAGATCAAGATATATCTTACAATTTTTTTCTCTTATTTGTAAGGTTTAACAGGTTTTTTTAGATAAAATTATCACAAAAGAGGCCAAAATTATAGAATGTGATGCAATCTTATGTCATTATTTTAAAATGAATATTTTTTAGAAAAAAAAAATTGAAGAATTTTATAAGTCTGGTTACCTTGGATACTTTGTTAATTTGACATTTGTTTGCAATCTAACTTTATGTAAAATCAGCCCATTTATCTTGTTTAAAGGATAAAAGCAATAATATGCATAACAGTGTAGGCTAGAAGGGGTTTTCCTTGAAAACATAACAAATAAACTTGCAGAAATATGGGTAAAATAATAAAAATATTAAATATAACACAAATGCTTTGTTAACCAAATGCTTTCTGAATGTTAAATATTTCAGAAAACTTAACATTGTAAGGAACTTTTTGCATCTTAAACATATAACTAACTCACAAATTAAAATACACTTTCATATCAGTAACTAATGAATACAATAAACAAAATCGTTCATATTCATTTTAGAATAACATCTAACAAATTACTTTTAAACTTAAAATATAAAAACCAAATTACCTTTAAAAACATTTTAAAAAGCTGAAAAATAAAAATTTCTTTCAAATAATTCCATATTTTAATGAACTTAAAAAAAAGCAGTGAAGATCTTTTGATTAAGAAATACAATTTTTAAAAAATGAAAAAGTGTATTGACATAATTATAATCTTTTTTAATAATATCTTACACGGTTCACTCTATTTACATTTTAAAGTGTACTCAAGTGTAATTCACAAGACAGTCTTTTATTTAATAACTTAGATAAGATATTCTTGTAACAGGAAACTATAATATTTACTTTATGAGATTCATACTTGGATATTGTAGGGCACTTATTATTATTGATTATTAATCACCTAACAGATACACTATATCTGTTCAAGTATTTCCAGTAGTACAGAAAATATAAAAGTTGATAAAGAATCTCTATTTTGAAGTATTTTTCAAATTTAAAGCATCAGGAAGACTTTTGAAAACCTTCTCTGCTGATATAATTAAAAAAATATATTTTTGTAAAAAAAATGAATGTATTGGAAATATGCAGTGAAAACAAACCTGCAGATTCGAAATTTTGCTTATCCGTCAGAGGGTTAATACGTAGGCAGATTGTAAAACTTAATTTGATACGCACACAAATGTGGTATTACTACAAATATCAACATTAACATATTCATGCCATGGTATTATTGAAACCAAAAAAATAAATATTACTGTGATTATATAATTAGAAATAATATCTTATAGTCAAAATAAGTTCAAATTCTCCCTTCCTAGAATGGTTTACCTATGCATTCAATGCCAAATTTAAAAAAAAATAGTTTATTTACTAATTATATATAGTTCACATTTGTTTAAGAAGGTTATTTAATGTAATTATTATTTGTTTATTGAGCTGATAAATTGATATTTGTTGAACAAAAGAGTAAACCACCTTGGAATTATTTATTAACATCGCAAAATTACCAAATAAAAATTAACTAGGGGGCTCTGCCCCCTGCTCCGCCAACCCCCGGAGGATTGCTATGCAATCCTCTTTGGTTTGCTTCGCAAACCAATTCTCGCTTCGCTCGCTATAAGGTGGGACACAATAATAATGTGTCCTAGCAAAAAAACATTTTTAGTAATATAAATCAAATTTGAAACTCAGAAAGCTGAAATTTTTTTCAAAGGTATAATAAGAATGTAAACAAAAAACATGATTAAACTGACTTGTGAATGCTTTGTTGACAATGGGTTGATGAATTACAATTTCTAATGACATAACTGTTTGTTTGAAATGCAACATTTGAAATGAAATATAATTAAAAACTACATATAAACATTGCTGTTGGCAGATACTACGTAGAAATTCGTAAAAGTTTCCCTAAATTTTCAATTTTATAGTTTAAACAGAAAATTACTTACATTAGAACCTTTAAACACACAATTGTATGTCTCTGAATGTGTAGCTATTATTGAAACACGGTTAAATGATCGCACTGTTGAAAGACCAACATACAATTGCCCACGACTAATTACAGGTTTGAATAAAACTAAACAGATTTCGTTGAATGTTTGGCCTTGTGACTTATTAACAGTCATAGAAAAAGCTAAAAGGATTGGAAATTATTTTCTTCTGAACGATAAAGGCATATTGTTGTCCGATGGAAAATCAATCTGTTAAAAAATGAAGATCATCATACAGTTATTTAATTGGATCTTGTATTGCTAGATAACTGAACAACCATTTTGCGAACTCCCTTTCATGAGGAAGAGCACGCATATTTTCGGATACAAAACATGAAATTCAGTCTACAAAGCATGTTTTTTCAAGCAGCTAGCATTTGTTAAAACACGGGAACTTCTAGGAATTACACGTAACACTTGACGAAAATTTCAGCCTAAGAGCACAACTTTTCCACCAAATGGCTCAGAGCAATGAGTCAAATCTTGCAAAAGTCTGTCAACAGCCAAAAAGGCATATACATAGGTGCCTCATCCCAAATAATTAATTAGAATATTCGTGCTTCAGGTGTATTGGGTTTTAAATTACAGGTTAATGTTGCTTCAAGATAAGGGTTATCTTAAAAGTTATATGAGCAGTTCGTCCTCCACTTAACAAAGTAGCAGCAATTCCAGTAGATGCAACATGTGTTGCTTGGTTTTCTTTCTCCTGGCCCCATTTTATATGCAATAAAGTAGAATACACAAAAGTCTTTCTTGTTCCTGCTGGCCCATCTAAAAAAAAAGTTTAGACGTCTTCTTTTCATACACAGCACTTGGAACCATTGTAAGAACAATTTTCTGTTCAGCATTGAGCTTTTCAATGTTGAGTCGACCTTCAGCTTCTTCTTGTTCATTAATTTCAGAAGAGGCATTTTGTACTCCAGTTTCTTGCGAGTACTGGTGTACAAAATCTTCACAAAGAACATTGCAATGCTGTGTCCATAGTGAAGGTATACCTTCTACTTCTCCAAACCCACAAATAACAACAAAGGGCATTCGTAAATGATGTGGCATTCTTATTTGTGATGCCTCGCTTAATGTATCATGCCAATGTTGAGCACCGTCCAGAAACCCAAGCTCTCTACACGCTTGTTGAAAACTATTACATACTTCAGTAAAGCATCCAAAAGACCTTGGTACATCTCAATTCTTAAGTTCTCTTGGTTTAGGTGCAATAATTTAAACGGGAATCTTCTGTTTTCACGTAGGCATCAACAATGTATTACTGAAAGAGTTTTCCGCAAAATACTAAATTCCTCTCGCACTGCCAGCCTGTAAGCGTAATACTGCAATTGTGTAACTTGAATACGTTTGGCAGTGCGCCTTTCTTCCACTTGCTCGGCCAACCGAATTCTCCTCGAGAAAAAGTGGGGGATATTCCATAGGATTTGGGCACTGATTCATAGGCGATATCCTTTGGCAATGTTCACCTATAGGATAGATGCATTGTACCGTAGTTGGAATTTCCAAAAAAACTAACTTGACGTCTGCCGTAGGGATTACTTTTGGCTAATTGGTGCATTTGAAGATATGATTCAGCAAATGGATTTACTTCTCTCAATAAAACATCTAATTTATCCATAATGCTGCGGAAATATCCACTATTTTTATACATACGTCGATTAGTTGTTTCCGTCCTTTTCTGTTCAGTTGCATATAAGGGAGAAACCATGTTGACGATAGTTTTTCTCCTTTGCCTGTATTGTCAGATAACAAATCCTTTAATAAATGTGGCAGGCGAACTTTCCCGAAAAAGGCCCCACAAAATTCGCTAACTTCCGTCATGCACCTGAAATTATCAACTTCTACAAATAGCTATCATCTACGCTTTCGCTGGATCTGCGAAGAAGCTTTCTTGCTCAACTCATTCTGCGAAAAACATTAAAATATCGAGACATCAAAATGGCTAGGCAATCCTAAAATTAATTTTCAAATACCGCAGCGATTGAATGGCGACCACGATTGTTGATTTTGTAAACAAAAGTTCGTCTGACATAGCTTTCGCTGGATCATCGAATACGCTTTCTTATACACTGCAGCAGCACAGCTTCAACTCATTCTTCGAAAAACATTAAAATATCGAGACATCAAAATGGCTAGGCAATCCTAAAATTCATTTTTAAATAGCGCGGCCATTCAATGGCGACCGCGATTGTTGATGTAAACAAAAGTTTTGTGTTGCCATTCCACATCTAGAAATAATGCGTTTTTCGATCACCGCGTAAGAGAAATATATATAAGATTAATAATTGACAATTTCAATTCGATTCCACTCATTTTTTTCTTCACACAATTATATCCTCAAATTTCTGGTATACTCATACTTAATATTCAAAACAAAATATGCATTATTAATAGAATACATCAAAAGTATTGCAATAACTTAAATTTTATAAAAATTCTGTTATGACTAGAATTTAGGAACAAAAGGGAATGGGGAGTGCTCTTAAAATAAATTTAGAGTTGTAATTACGTATTTTATTCCTGGTTCTGGCTACGATTCTATATTGCTTTTTAAGTTAAAATAATATGACTACAAAAATGTCTTTTGGGCATCTATATAGGAAATAAACTTAGACATACATTCTATTTTATATTATTTCGAAACATAAGAACCCAAAAACATATCAAATGCATACCCAAACTTACTTGCATGTCTGAGCTAAATACCAATTTATTTTTTAAAAATAATCTATATTTCTTAAGATATAGAGTCTGATCACAGGATGTGTAAAGTTTGAATAAATTAGCATGCAATAAGTCTAAAATGAAATGCTTACTGATGGTGTTCTTAAGGAAGCAACAATTTTTGAAAGGGCATTAGTCCACACTTCATCTAAGTATGCTCTATTTACAAGTCCATTCCCAGTGTTTAGGACATGGTCTTCAACAACAAAAAACCTAAAAATATATAAATATTTCAAAATTCAAAGACATACTCTTAATTAGACAATAAAACACAGATATATATATATATATATATATATATATATATATATTTAATTCGATTGAATATGAGCCAACTTACCCAACAATACCACTAAAGTAAATTCTGTAACCATCTATTGTTTCACTCTAAGAAAAGTAGAAAATGAAATTTTATATTTTACGGAGTACTAAATAATGCATTAATTATTGTTTACAGTGTAAGGCATGAGCACAATAATGTATTTACGTAGATATTTAATTAAAAGATTTCAATAAACAAAATGCATTTTTCCCATGTTAAATGCAAAATTTTATAATTTTCAAATTATGGTTAAGCAAAATGCACTTCATAATTAAGGTTGCAAAAGGTTAATCATTTTTTACCAATGAAATCTTTGACTTAATTCGCATGTAATGTTTTTAAAGATTGTTTTATATCATTATTTAACAAACAGATTATTTTCTAATGAAAAATTACCTTTTTTTGCAATTTACGCATACTAGTTTTATAAATCGATTTTATTTTGCTGTAATTAAATCAGAAAAGAAACAGATTTTGGCAGCTGATACCTTAAAATTGAGCCACTATGTTTTAATGCAAAATATACATTAAATTATTGAATTTAATACTTTTTTTTATTAAAAATCCTCAATAAACTAGTTTTAGAATATATTCTGTTTTGAAATGCAGGTGTGGAGTACTAGCTTTACATCTTATTTTTCAATATAACTTAAAAATAAACAAAATTCAATACAGTGAGCAAAAAGGCACTTTATACTTTGTAAAATTTAGCAATTGTTTTCAGTTGTTAACATAGTAATCAATGTACATAGGAAACATAATACACATGTGCAGATCTTAAACATTTCAATTTTAAAACAATCAAATAAATTATTTACATCACCGAGTTTAGAATTACAAACTACATAAGAAAAGTATTAAAACTGCACTTCAACCATCCATATTATTACACACTAAATAAAGTACAGACAAAAATCTATAATTAAAGTTTGCTTTGATGATTAATTTAAATAACAAAAAAATCCATGTTATAATAAACACAACATAAATTGTATAAATTACAACTTAAAAAAATCACAATAGCCACTATAACATACCAAGAGTTGAAGGCTGGAAAACACAAATCCAATTGAGAGAGATAAAAAAATTATGTTCTAAACTATAAAAACATACCATATTAGTTGACGGTTGCAAAGCGAGCTTTGCTTGCTGTTTTCTTTGATTTCTATAATAATGTTCAAATGATTCTCGTTCCCCCTTAAAAATAAAATATATTGTTATAAAACAAATGTAATAAACAGTTTCATTTAAATAGTAATAGTTAGCTATAATAGCACTTTTGAAACTAATGATGTGAAACATTAAAATTTTCATTAAACTTAATTTTTCCCCAGCATCTTATGTAATGTTTGATGTGACTATCTATATATATACGGGCGATTCTACAAATACGGGAAAATGTGTGTTCCGTACTGATATATTTTTTTGTTTTGGAAATTAAAAAAAACTTTTTAATGTGTATATTTACACTCCCTTAGCACTATTATTCTGACTTTCATCTATGAAAAAACTTGATTTTTTATTCCATTAAAAAAACTTATTTTAATTAAATGTCATCCACATGCCCTGTCCCATACCTATAATTTGTGTTTTCCAGGTAATTTATTTAAAAACCAAAAGTGATTTCCTCTTCATTTTTCTTTTTCTTAATGAATATATATGTATGAATAATATTAAGCTAAAAATAGTCAAAATAAATAAAATTATTACATAAAAAAATTAATTAAAAGTTTGTCCTAAGGAATATCAGTCATCCACATGGCTGAAACAAATGGAATTTTTTTTCTCAAGGAAATTGAAACTTTTAAAGTGGCAAAAGTGCCTGAGAATAAACATGGCAGTTTGTGGCTTATGACTAAAAGTTGCATTTTGCTGTTCTTCAAAGATTTTTGTGATTTGCTCTAAGTCGTATTTCATTTTCAGGTAAGGGTTTTTAATCCTTGTCATTAACATGACTTGTAATAAGCAGGTAAAATATAAATATAAATAAATTCTGGTTATGCATGGTGATAAACCTTGCAGTTGTAAGTACTTAACAGAAGTTAAGCCTACAAAGCTTCATATATGGCTTACTGAGAACATGCAAATTCTGGATTTGTCATCCACATGCCCATTTTCTTAGTCATCCACATGCCCATTTCCTTATACCTAATAGGTGGCAAAACAAAAATATAACAATTAAGCTCTGCTGATGTTTTATTCTAATTATGTACCCATTGAACTACTTTAGTAATTTTTTTCAGATTTTTAAAATTAATTTAATTTTTGGAAATTTATGTACTGTAAATGTGAGATGTTGCTCTCTTAGTAGTTTAAATACTATGGGGGTGATCAATGCATCCTCACTTAACCTCTCTACAACTGCTACTTGAACATTTATGTAAGGTGTAACCCCACCTTTCTCCGTCCCAATGCTCAGAGGAACGGAAATCATCGCAGCCTCAATCAGGGTGCCACATGCCGAACGCAGGAATAATTTTCTCCCAGATTCTAAATATTTACTTGGCACCACTGATTTTCTCAGCACACTTATCTGTGCGCCCGTATCTATAACCCCTTGAAACAAAGATCCATCGATCACGAAATCCATCCTCGGAAGGTCCGACTCCGTTAACCCCAAAGGTATATCCTCTAAGCAGTAACCATTCCGATCGAAACCGGAGAAATCTACACAAACCTTATTTATGCCCATTTCCTCCAATTCCGAATTTCCCATGTCACTTGTCTGCTTCGGGACCTTATTAACCCTAGGGCAAAATCGTTTTATATGTCCCTCTTCCTTACATGCGTAACATTGAACGAGTTTTTTCTCAGGATCAAATTTGTCTTTGTAGTTTTCACCTCCAACCTATGTACTAGACCAGTTTCTGTTTTCATTTTTACCTTCCTGCGTCTCATACTTCTGTCTACCTTCCCCAAGAAAATTGCCTCTGCCCCTATAACCTTGATTACAATAGTTCCTCGACATTGCAATCACAAAATTATCAATTTCTTGTGTTAATTCCCTAACCGCTAACCAACATTCTGTCTCTTTGAGGTGAACGTGAGATTTCACATTTTGAGGTAGACTATCTTTTATCTTATCCGCTATTATTAATTGTTTTAATTTTTCGAAAGTCGTGACATTCCTCGATTTTAAATATAGTTCTAATGCAGTCTCTAATTTTGTTGCATACTGAGTATAAGATTCATCGTATTGTTTGCCACATTTGTCAAAATTAATTTTATGTTGTAGGGGGGTGATTTTAAACCTTTTTAACATGGCATCTTTGATACGACTATAATTATCCAATTCGTCCTCCCCCAGTATAGAACTTATACCCCTTACCCGTTCTTTTAAGCTGTACAGTACAATTTTGCCCTGAAAGCGATCAGGAACTTCATACAATTTAAACATAATTTCGATATGATGAAAATAAAAAGGCCAATCCTCTGGTTTTTCGGGAGGGTCCAAGATTGAACCTTTCATTATATTTAAATATCCCATAAAATTACACCCGTTTCTTTCCGAAATGTCTCCTGAACCGAAAGCAGTGCCCCCTTTACCCGAGAGCCCCTGCATTTCTAATTCTTTAAGCTTAAGTTCATGTTCTCTCTCTAATTGTTTCTCTTTTTCTTCCTTCCCCTGCTGCTCCTGCTTAATCCTATCTTCTATTATATTACCCAACATATTCTTTACATATTCCTCCTCAAATTCAACACTAGCTGTGATAATTTTTTTTAAATCTACCATCCTACTACCTGTAGGAATTTTCTCACCTAATTCCGTGGCTAGCACAATCAAATCCTCTCTCTTTGCTTTCCCGAAGAATGCCATCTTAATTACACAGCAAATACAGTTATATAATAAAAGTTAACCAAAATACCTTTAACTTATAAAAATAAGAATTATAATATGCCAATTGTCAGATATTTGAACAAACCAGTAACATTATACAGCATACTAAATTACTTAATGCTGGTAAAATAACAGCATAATTTTTCTTAAGGGATTTTTTCCCACTATTTTTCTCCTCAAAATACTCCTCAACCATATATTTTACATATATCAAACCGAAACTACATCAACCATATATTTTACATATATCAAACCGAAACTACATCAACCATATATTTTACATATATCAAACCGAAACTACATCAACCATATATTTTACATATATCAAACCGAAACTACATCAACCATATATTTTACATATATCAAACCGAAACTACATCAACCATATATTTTACATATATCAAACCGAAACTACATCAACCATATATTTTACATATATCAAACCGAAACTACATCAACCATATATTTTACATATATCAAACCGAAACTACATCAACCATATATTTTACATATATCAAACCGAAACTACATCAACCATAATAAAAAAAAATTAAAAAAATATGTTTGTCCCCCCTTGTATTTTAAGAATAGTAAGGCAACTATTACCGTTGATTATTGTTGCAGCACCTCATATCACCGGTTCAAAGCGTTGAAGACCTACTTTTCTGGAAATATGCCGTATGTATTTCTCAGACAATCCCAGACAACCGCTGTCGTCGGCGCCACTGTAAACTTTGTCCCAGCTCAAATCTTGGTTCGTTGATATTCTTGAAACCCCCGGACAATTCAGAACAACACCGGACACTTGATAACACCGGACAATTGATAACACCGGACACTTGATACCACCGGACACTTGATAACACCGGACAATTGATAACACCGGACACTTGATAACACCGGAAAATTGATAACACCGGACAATTGATAACACCGGATACTTGTTACTTTTGCTTTTCGAATCCGCGTCCGGTCCTCACTTTCTTTTTTCTCTCCCTCCAAAACAACCGAACACTCCCTCCCACGCATTCCGTCACTTCCGGTACACCCGCGCCACTCCGCGAGAGCAACATCTCACAGTAAATATTCCCGTATTTGTAGAATCGCCCATATACATACATACATACACAAAATTTAAGGAATTTCTTTCTAACAAATTTTTGCACATCTACAGAACCAACTTGAATGGATTTTTTTAATGAGAATTATGGCTATAAAAGCAAATCTAAAGAGTTGATATTTAATGTCCCACAATGCTTAATTTACAATTTAGAATTTATTCAGTATGAGCTTCCAAGTTCCTACTACCTTAACCATAATAAGAGACTAACATAC
Source organism: Troglohyphantes excavatus (assembly GCA_963932185.1). Lineage (NCBI taxonomy): Eukaryota > Metazoa > Arthropoda > Arachnida > Araneae > Linyphiidae > Troglohyphantes > Troglohyphantes excavatus. The sequence goes on along the minus strand of OZ010677.1, from coordinate 46,231,751 downwards.
TATTGTCAATAATTACATTATCTTTCATAAGCAACAAATCTTTGTTTGAGATTATAGAGGATTTGACTGAAATAAATTCATTATAAAGAATCCATAAATTAATGTTGCAGAATAATTTAACAAATAGGCTGTTGATGACAGTTTGAAATGAAAATACAGAAATGCAAACATTTGAAATTACTGAGGATTAATCCAGATTTTCACATATGACGAATCTACTCCAAAGCTTCCATTTTATTAGTTGTCATGGTTTCAGTTTTACTTCTGTTTGTCCAGCAACGGCCTCTTGAACAAGGGGGCAATGTAGCTAGTTTTTAAGTTCAAAACTTAACTGAATATTCGAAGTTCATCATTTTGAAAAATTGGTAGCAATTGATATAATCTCTGCTACCTTGATTATTCCAATCCTCATTGCAAAATTAATGTTGCATGAGAGCACACAATGTGCTATCGTCAACGGTTCAGGATCTATCTTAGAGGAAAGACCCAGATACACTACCTTGTAATTCTGAACCTTGGTCAAATGATGCAGACTGCACCTTAGCGTTGGGACCACACACACATGATGTTGGCTGGCATTAGGACCACAAAAGGAATTTCAAAATAGGATTACTCACCAGAACAGTATGAATATGTAAGCACCGGTATACAGGGGAAAAATCAATCATGTCCTGGGCACTCAAATCCTCCCCGTCTTCCATCACACTCTCGTCCAGAAACTGCTCCACCTCGCCAGTGAATGGGTTGGGGGGAGCAGGAGCCCTCCTCTTCTTGCTTTTCCACTTGAAGTCCACATCAACGTTGCTTTGCTCGGATTGCTGAAAATCACAATTGGAAATCCATTATTCAAAGATATTACTTACGTAATAACACTAGGGTAATGCTGCAATATAAACAATCACTGGAATGGAAACTGAATTAAATTCTGAATGATTTCTTTGAAGTGTAAAGTCATTTTTAAAATGAACGTTTCAATCGGTAAAAAATGATGTTTGCCAGACGACATGTTATATATAATTAAATCATGCAACTCAATATTTATTGTTGAAATAATTATTATTTATATCACCCTTTAGTTTGTTTATGGAGTTATGCATAAGTAAACTAGACAGCTTTTGATAAAAAAAAACACTTGCTCATTTTATATTTAACTTTATACCAACTTATAACAATATTTCCGTTAATTAAATTAATGGTATAGACCCCTTCCTTGGAATGACCTCCACTAAAATCCCAATAGGTTGATTAGTGACTAAGCAACAAGTTTTAGTTTGTACTTGTTACAATGTTCTATCTTTATAAAGACCACTTGTATTGGTCCCATGAGGGGTGCTTTATAGAGAGTCTACTAATCAACCTTCAAAAAAAAATTTGTTTAAAATATGTTCTTTCTTATCCCTTTTTTCTTACACTGAACATACTGTCTTGAATAATAATGATTTTTTTCAATCCATGACAATGAAGCACCTATTAAAAACAGATCATGGGCGAATTAAAATATGAAAAATATCTCAAATCAACTTAAATTGTCACTATTATAACAGGTAACAAGATTTAACTAGTCATAGATTTAAGTAATAATAGATAACTAATCATTATAACATAAAAAATTTCTTAAATTTTAAAATTGCTTTAAAAGTTAATCAAAATGCCACATAAAATTTGATTAGACAACTTTTAGCAACATAAATTCCATGAACACAGTATGTAAATTCCCTAAAATGCTGAATTCAAATCACTAGGAATTATCCAATATAAAATTAAACTTACATGCTTCATGGCTTTTTCCCCAATCATAGGTGATATTCTCCTAACATTCTCCAAAAAGTCATTTAAATCCGATTCGGAAGCTTTTTTAATCTTTTCCCGATGCACAGGAATAGTCAACTTCATGGTCTGGGCGAATCTGTAGCGACTGATTCTTGGCAAATAAGTGTGTTCTAATTGTTCTAAAATTTTTAGTGCAGGATAATACCTTAAAAGAAACATCACATAATTAAAGTAATCCCACAGTAAAACATTGCATAACACGGCTATAAATATAGTAAAATCCCAAAGTGAAATTGAGTTCAACACCAAAATTAAAATGGTTTGTCATTAGTCGAAGCAATTCATTAAAGTTAATTATAAATACGATACTCCTAGATGCCTCACCCTGTATTCAAATATTGAAAGGATTGTTGGTTGTCTGAATTAACTTTCTAGGGATACTTCAATAACAGTTATCCAAATTCCCTAACAATGCAAATTATTACAAGTAGGTGCTGCTAGAAATGCTTAAATAAATGTATTTTAACTTGTCAGCTAAAATCGACTGGTGCTAATCAAATACCTAACAAATATATTCAAAACTGAAAGATATACAAGGCAAGCCAAAAAGCTAACAATTCACAGTAAACAATTTTTCTGTTATCAAAGTGCAAGTTGAATCTAAGTTTCTCTAAAAAAGAATTTTATACCTTTTTTTTTAAATCTTGTATATTTTTTAAAACATAGCTTTTAATTTACACAAAAATAGAAGATATTTACGTGGATTTAAAAATGGTGTATTTGGCTGGAAAAACTAGTGATATAACGATGAAAAATTCAGGGACAGACGATTGAAGGGTTAATGACCAGCCAATAACTAAATGCCAGACGAATGAAATGCTGGGCAAAAAAACAACATCATATTATATAAAAGAATATACATTAAATTCTCAAAGAAAAAATATTTTTTCCATCAACAGAAAATCTTTGTGTAAAGTACAAAAAAGAAAAACTAGTTTTCAATTATCGGATTCTTTTCTGAAACCATTGAACCACACAGAAATCTACATGAGAAAACTGGTTTTAGTATACCGAATGGGAGAAGACAAGAGAAAAAGGGGAGACTTTTCTTTTTTACTTAAAACGGATATGTTCATGTTAATTGTAGATTTTTGGAAAAGTGGGAATGCAAGAAAAGAAATAAAAGTAGAGAAAAATAATCCTGTAAAAACCCAACAAAAAGTTAGTTACTAAACACAAAAAGAGTTTGTCAAAACAATGAATATTAAAACTGCTGGGTTCAATGCATTACCACATACAATATTATTTATATAAATTACCTTTTCTCCTTCATTTGTTCCAACAACTTTGAGTACATTTCCAAGACAGGTTGGCACAGATTTAGTTTGTCTATAGCACATGATATATTGGATTGGATTTGTCTATGTTTCACTAATTCTTCGGCTTTTTGAAGGACTTTCTTAGCACTCTGCTGCAAATCGTCATTTGTTAACTGGACTTCAGTCTGAAATAAAATTACATACGAGATAAAAATAACTTAATGTGCAACATAACACAACTTTCTAGTATTATATGCGCTCGTTTGCGGTTGGAAATTTTGCTTTTGTACATCGGCCTGTTTCTGTTATCATTAAGCCCATTTTTTATCTAAATAATTGATTAACAAAATTTCACATTTCTGATAGTATAAATGAATTCCTTGACCCTTAAAACCCCAAAATAAAAGAACAAATTATTAATTTTATCATTAGAAAATATGACTAGCTAATTTTAATAGTCAGTGGTGACCATTTTGAAACAGTCCAGTTTTAACCCACTTCTGGTAGTCAAAAACATGTCAATTTTTTTACTGTGGATCAGCACACTAAGTAGAAGCAAAAAACAATTCCATTTCAATTTTAAAAAATTTAATTTTTCATTTAGGGAAAAGTGCAAAAAATTAAAAATGTCAAAACTTTGACCACAATGCACAATTGTAAAATATTGTCCGATTTAGAATATTTTTTTTTATCATTATGCTTCTATTAACACGCACTATTCTATACCAATTTCAAAACTTTTACACTCCACCCAAATAGAAATTTAAGTGGTGTTTAAATAGTCATAATTGATTGAATATATGTAAGAAATTTTTAGAAAAGTTGGTGTTTTAAGAAAACAATTTGTAAACCTAAAGCCATAAAGATTCCAAGCAAGAGAATAAACTAGATAAAAATACCTTCAAAATAAAAAAAATACAAAGTTGAGCCAAATCTGTATTCCCAATGTTCATATTTATAAAATTGAAGATAACAGTATATTTACTTAATAGTACAAGATAATTTTATAATGATTTTAACTTTTATTCAAATGAATCTCTGAAAAGCTTAGTTTAATCACCCTTACAGATAGATTACTTTGAATACAAGGTAATTATAAGTATATTCAGAAACTATAAGTATAATTTCATTTCAAATGACATTATGTAATTTAAGCCGATACTTTAAGTATATACATAAATAACTTGCTTACTAATATTAACGATTTTACAATAATTAATTAAAAAAAATACTTAATTGAGCACAACGCCCAACAAAATTAAGAATGATCTACCTTTAACTTTTGAGCTTTAGTTCTAACTTGCAGCAACTCTCGAATTGAATCAATGAAGCCTTGATAGTGAAAATTGCACATTCGTTCGATATCCCGATCATGGTTTTTGATGCGGGCATCCAATCTTTCCATAAACTTTTCATATTCATCTCCTTCATAGATTGCTCTGCAAAAGAATGCAATACAAAAAAAATCATTGTTTTAAGTTTAACCAAGTATAAGGTAGAAAAGGTTACTACCTATATCCAGGAATGTAAAATTTGGATTGGATAAATAATTTTTCCAAAAAGGGCCAAATGACCGACAAGGCAAGTAAAACATTCTATTACAAACATTTTTATTTACAATTACAGAATTACTTACAAATATTACATTTTACAAAAAAACTAAATACTACATTTTTCTTTAAAAATATCATTTAGATGATGAGTAACACTTAATAGGAAGAACGAGTAGTCGCCCTGTTACAATATTTGTTTTGGTTGTTGTGGGGGGAAAATTATAAGTCTTTAGTGACTTATCAGGAACACTAGAAGGGGGACGTGATTTTGAATGCACCATTTAAGAAAGAGGCCGGATGTAATAGTGCTGTACAAAAGGCGAGTGCCACCCACCATGACCTAAGACATACTAAACATTAATTTTAACATTCATGTTTTGCCTATATGCCTTTTGAATAAGACAAGATTTAGAGTGGGACACTATTAAAATTAAAGACAACTTATCAAAATTTCCATTGAACATAAATTCAGTTGAGTCTTCTCATCAAGAATATATATATTAAATATACTAAGTAGATTTATAAGAACCATAAATGAGTTGAGTAAGATAATGTAATATTAACGATACCAAGATAGAAGATTCAGATGGTAAGTTCTACTTTCTTTTATTTGTATACTTGATTAGATAACTTTCTTCCGTCTGGAGTCTCACATGTGTTGTCAAAGATCTCATGGGGACGTGGGGAGGAGAATTCCAGTAGGATTCTTTGAAGAGGGATGGAGATTGAAGACAAATGTCTATCATGAGGACTGTCGTAGATTTGTGCCAGTGATTCTTTGTAGACGGAATACATGATGAATCCGGGAGTCCAGCAGATGAAGGGGGTTCTCTACGGCGGGGAATCAGTGTGACAGGGTGTCAGTATTTCAGCAGGATCAGCATGACGGTGCATCAGTAGGACGGGGCATCAGCATGACAGGGCTTCAGATATTTCGGTAGAATCGCCGGATGACCGTGCTTCAGTATGACGGGGCATCAGGATGACCGGGCTTCAGATATTTCCGCACGATAGTCGGAGAGTGGAGACTAGATCAGGCAGGACGGTGATGTGATCAGCATGACTTCATTGTCTGGTAAGCCTACTTAGGCTTGCTGGAGGTTATCTCGTGGAAAATAGAAGAACTCAACTCGATATTGCATCTCAGTCTCTGATTACTTATTGTCGATGAAGATGGGTTTAGTTGGATGCTGTTGGCATAGTTCAGATGGTAGATCGAAATGGATCATTACTGCACAAGCGAACTGGATATATTTTAGCCATTTTATTTTATCCTGGCTACGAGAGCGACGAAAAGGCCCTCTCACTCTCACCGCGTCAAGTCAAAAAGTGTGGGGACGCTATCTCTGAGGTTGCCACTCTCGGAAAAAGAAACTCGCTTGCACTGAGAAACAGCGCGTTGCCACTGCGCTAACTTTTCTCCCATCGTTTCTTCGGAGTGCACACTGGGGAAAGGACACGTCACAGCGCGGTTTAGGCTTGTTGACTTTGGTAGGCAAGCAGCGTGAGTTGGAAATTTGAAGACGAGGCACTGATCAGATGAGTTCACAGTGTTGTAATGAGAAGCATTACAACAACTCTCCCCCTTTTTGAGGAAAACAAAAGGTTACTACCTCAGCGTTCAACGAAAAAAACACTTCTTGACACTTAGTAAACTTTGAAGCGGAAATGAGACCAATGACAGACAACACGCAAGGACAACCAGACTAAAAGAAATAAAAATACAGATCATTGTTACACATAATATCAATCAACATCAAAGAATTACAAATGTCTGGCAAAAGACCAAAGGTAGAGATTAACAGTAAATGTAAGGTCTGAAAATTTAAGTGCCAGAATATGAACAATACTTGTTAATGGTATTCAAAATTAAAGAAAATCACACATATATGTATATAGGAACTTTTGCAAAAGTAATGAATAAAAAATATATAACGAAAAGACATATATATTCACTAAAGACTCACAACAAAAATTATTACCATAGAAGTATATGATTATTCAAATTCTCAACTTGTTCTGTACTCAAATAGTAAAACAGAAAATGGACAGCTGTTTATATCTTATTCAATAACATAAAATTTCCTTAATAAAAAATCACACTGAAAATACGAATTCTAGACACATGCATGTCTTAGACACTATATATATAAACGCAAATTCGAAATCTCATGTATTTTTCTACATGAAGCATACTTTTCTTCACAAGATTACCATAATTCAGGTAAATATTCCTTTACTAATTTCCAAAAAAAAAATTAAATTTTAACAAACAAAAAATTCAGGTAATATATCTACTAAACTCGATGAGCCAAAATAAAGCATGCTCAAAATTGAACAGTTGCCAAAGGAAAAATTTTGGACGAAAGCAACTATCTTAAATTTAACTGATATTACCTATCAAAAATTTTCCTATCAAACTTTCACACTTTTATACCAATAGTGTGTCAAGAAAACTAAATCAACATAGCATATTTATTCATGCTAATAACTCAAAACTCTTTTATCACAAAAAAATTTCAACTAAACTTTGTGACAATATGCAAGATTGTATATAGGAACTCAAGAAGATTATTGCACACAAACATAACACTGTGTGTCGTTTACCTGACATAGATAATTATTGCACTATGTAACACAAAATATCACTCAAAATAATACTATGTACCTAAAGTTAGCATGTATATGCATTGCACATCTAAAATAATAATACAATGTAATATAAAATTAATACTTAGAGAATATACTGACTTCACAATTCGTAATCAACACTGTAGTGTTGTAATTGCACAAACAATATCGAGAGCATGTTGTTGGTTGTATTACAGTAAGTGAACTTGCAATACATCTATACTTAATAGGAACTAGGCCTATAGAAGAAGAAAAGTCATTAACACATATGTTCAACAAATTTGTATATCATTATGCTGGATTATACAAGATGGGAGATTCAGAGTTATTCATTTTTACAAATATCACAAATCGAAGATTATTTAATTTATAATGTTATACTCAGTGATTGTATAACTGTATTTGTACGTTTGTAAAAATATCACTATATTTTGTGTCAACTTGACATCAATGAAGAAAGTTCTCATAGTGATGTTTGATTGTCTATATGTAGAACAGTCTGGTTCACAATATAACAGATTTCACAAAAATAGATACTTTCAATACAATACTTTACATAAAACTTCACAATTTGTGTATGACATATTTGTATACCCTGATATCACTTTATGTGAATCATATTATCAATGCTTATAAACAATACCCAACAAAGTTTAACCCGTGCTATAATTACTATTAACGACACTGTCACTTTTCACCTCTCATGATTTGAAGAAGCGAATAAACTCAGGGCGTAGATGTACGGTAAACTATTCCCAAATGCCATCCAGAATATTTTGCTCACACTCACCATTCAAGTACCATACAACAAAGATTGGACAAAGGAGAAAATCTACAATTTTCTCAACGAATAGTTACTACAGATAAAGATTACAACAAAGATTGGATTAAGGAGAAAATCTACATTTTTCTCAACAACGAGAAATACATACAACGAAGAATTACAACAAGGATTGGATCAAAGCAAATAAATATTGCTCTCAACGACCAGATATACAACCAAGAAAGATACACTAACAAAGATTGGATCAAGGAAAAGATATATATTCCTCTTAGCAACAAGATACATACAGAGAAAGATTTCAACTAAGATTGGATAAAGGAGAAAATCTACATTTTTCTCAGCAACAAGATAACACCAGAGCGAGATTACGACAAAGACTGGATAAAGGAAAAAAAAAATCTATATACTTCTCAGCAACAAGATATTTCCATACTGGAAAAAAATTATGAATGAAGATGTACCAAAGACAGATGATAAGGAATAGTAAACGCTATCTATTCATAGCTTAAAAGGATGAACATGCTGTTGTAAATACTATTGAATGTGTATATACACTGTGAAGAGAGAAGGAAACATGTCCTAATGTTGATAACTTTCTGCAGAAAAGTCAGGTTAAAATATTAACTATTCTTATATAACCAAGTCAACAGGACGAATTCTCAACTACAATGTGATACAACATGGAACTATATATCATTATCTCACAAGTACAACCAAGACCTTAAGAACCGAAGAAAAAATTTAAAACGAAAATAATAGATACACGAAGGATATTATACATATTTTATGTATACTCAGCATTGAATTAAGAGAAAGAAAAAAAATCACAAAAATTGAAAAATCAAACCTTTAGATGTACAAGATAGCCAAAGAAGAACGAGAAAGAATTTTGCAGATTTCCATCATAACACTTCAACACCAATGCAGAGACAGTGTGTTCCCGGGAATGGAATTCCCACACCGACAGTATTTTTGACCAGCAAAAAGATCTACACAAGTGAGAAGAACAAGATTAGTACATCTGATGCTAAAATATATTGTTTTAACTTTTCCTATCCTATACAAGGATAAGGAATACCTAAAAAAATTATTAATTTATAAAGATAACCATTGGTGATGAGATATATTATATATATATCTTATTTTTGGAATCTCAATTACGATTTCTGAGATTGTAATGACGCTGAGGGTTTTGTGCTTGGGTAGGAGTTTGATCAGGTTGTACAAGATAAGTATTACGAGGAGGAGCTTTACGAAGTCTGTCTATATGTACTTTAAAAGACAGTGCTGAAGAGTTATTTAACAGACGAATGGTGTAATTAACATCAGAATTACACTCGATGATAGAGTATGGACCTGAAAATCGTTGCTTAAATTTATTATTTGAATTGAGATAAACAATATCTCCAACCCTTAGTTTACGAAGAGAAGCATGAGCTTCTTGTCTTACATTTTGCTTCAGCTGGCTCCGCTCCAAGTTGGAATAGGCTTTTTCATATGTGATATTTAATTGTTTTAACAAATCTGAAATAAAATGAGATTTATCAAGAAACACTGGTTTAATAGATGGGTTGTAGGTATCGAAGAACATTGAATGTTCTCTTCCATAGTGAAGCATGTTGGGTGAAAAACCTGATGAAGAATGTTTTGAACCATTATACAACTGTTGATGGAGAAGGATAGCTGTTCGAAAATTTACACCACTTTCAGTAAGGATAAGTATAGAAGACTTTATTGAAGCATTAATTCGTTCCGATTGTCCATTCGATTGGGGATGAGATGTAGTGCTGTGAACAAGCTTAATACCTAGAGTTTTATTAACTAGAGAAAATACTTCTGAAGTGAATTGAGTACCTAAATCAGATAGAATGACACTCGGTCTACCATGATTGGAAATATAATTGACAAAGTGTTTTGTAACAGCTTCTGCTTTCAAACTATTTAAAGGATACAATACCATATACTTGGAGAAGTGATCTAAGAAAGTTAAGATGTAACCATGGTCTTTTATAGGACCAACAATATCTGTAGAAACAAGGTCACCTGGGGTTTTCGGAATACGAATAGATTGAAAAGGGGCATGAATTGGTGTGAAGGATTTATTCTTAATACATTGTTCACATGATAACACAAAATTACTAGTATCCACATACATTCCCTTCCAAAAATACCTTTGAATAACAACTTCATAAGTTTTATTGACTCCGTAGTGGAGTGCGTGGCAAATTTTTAACACTTTTGCTCTTAATTTTAATGGAACAACAGTTACCTCAGGATATTGAATACTATTGGTTCGATACATTAACACACCTGTGTCTTGATGAATAAAGAATTTTTCAACATGTTTGGCAGTTTCTGGAGTTGGTTCAGTGATCATGTCTATGAGTTTACCTGTGTAGTCATCGTTAATCTGTTCCCAAAGAAAAGTGGAGTCATCAATTTCAAATTGTGCATCATATTGAGCTAAGTAATTAACGAGTGGATCAGAAGATGGAGAGATAGAGTCTATGAATGGAAGAACAATTTCATCTTCCTTATTATTACCAAGAGAAACATTGTCTCTGTGCTCAGGTTCAGGCATACGTGAGAGATAGTCTGCCAAAATGTTTATCTTACCTGGGATGTGTTGGAATTCATACGAGTATTCAGATAGTTCAAGTAACCAACGAGTAGTTATGTCAGCTGGAGATGAAGTCTTTTTATAGTGAAGAAGAGGTTTGCTATCTGTCAAGATAGTAAATTTACGGTTGTAGAGATAAGATTTAAATGAAGTGACAGCTTTGAAAATAGCATATAGCTCAAGTTTAATGGCAGGATAGTTTCTTTCAGAGTGGGAGAGTGCTCTGCTATAGTAAGAAACTGGATGTAGTTGACCTTCAGATTCTTGCATGAGAACTGCAGATATGGCAGAACCGCTGGCGTCAGTATTAAGTACGAAGGGTTTGTCCCATTGAGGAAGTCTCACAAAAGGAACAGTGAAGAATACCTGCTGTAATTGATCAAAATCAGATTGATGTTTAGGAGTCCATTTGAAAGATACATTTTTAGAAGTAAGTTGATACATTGCATCAGTAAGTTGTGAGAACTGTGGTATTAGATGACGATAGAAACTGCAAAGTCCCAGAAATTTCTTAATTTGTCTAGCAGTTTTTGGTGGCTGAAAACTAGCGACTTTTTGCACATTGGATAAAATGGGTTTAATGTAGGTATGAGATATGTTAAATCCCAAGTAATCAATCGAAGTTTTGAAGAACACACACTTTGATGGAGAGAGAGTTATATTATACTTTATTAAAATTTTAAGAACACCTTTAACCTTAAGTATCATTTCATCAAAATTTGATGCACCTATCAGAATATCATCCTGATATGCATGAATACCTGTAATATTGTCCATTCGAAGTTCATCTATTAGAGTATCAACAAGTGCTTGGAACGTGCTTGCAGCTGTTTTTAAACCAAAAACCATACGTTTGTTTGCAAACGTACCAAAAGGAGTAGTGAAGGTGAGGACATCTTGTAGTTCCTCGGGCAATAGAACTTGCCAGTAAGCATTCTTCAGATCTAAAACAGAATAGTATTTATAACCAGAAATTTCATTTATTAAATTACTTATTTTAGGGAGAGGATAAGTTGAAGCTTCGATGATGTTGTTAAGGAGACGAAGATCCAATGCCATGCGATACTTTGGAGGGGCAGTTGGATTGTTTGGATCTGGCTTCTTTTTGACCAGTAACATGGGACAAGCCCAATCAGCAATGTTGCGATGAATTAAACCTGCTTCCTGAAGTTCTTGTAACTCCTGTTTTGCATTAGCTTGGAGAGCATGTGGAATAGGAAAAGGCAGAGTTTTAATTGGATTAAGTGAACGAAAAGATAACTGTGGAGTCACCTTATCAGTACAGCCAAGTGTTTGCAATGATTTAGAGAATGCAGCATAATTGTCCATTAGAATTGGAGACAAGATTTGTTTACGTTCAGAATCAAGATGATCTAAATCAAAATCATCCAGAGTTAACTCTCTCTTTCTTAATTGAAGAATTTTACTTGAGGGGGAAATGAGATTACAAAATTGCGACTCAGTGGAGTCAGACAGTGGTGAGTTATTACACACTTGTTCACTTACCTCTTCAACTTCAACATTGTATGAGTATTTACCTAAAATGAGATTTTTATTGAGATGTATTTGATTAACTCCTAAGTTTCTGACAACAATGGTGATATTATCACCATTAACCGTGTGAAGTGAAGGATGGATTTCCAGATTATGATCACCATATGATGGTTCGAACAACAAGTCACTGTTTTTGTTTACCATTTCTAAGTGTAGTTTTACCTGTGCAGATTCCTGCGGTTGAAGCATCAGTTTATGTGCCAAAGATGCATTATATACATCCCTGGAAGAAATGGCATTAGAATGATTAGATGGACGATTATTCAATTTAATTTCGAAGTTCTCGAATTTAGCACAACCAGATTTTGGATTGAGTAAGACATTATGTCTACTTAAGAAATCATAACCTAATATACCGTTGAAATTATCATGACAAATATCAGTTACATAGAAAGAATGACGAAAGAAATGACCAGCTATTTTGAAAGAAACTTCAATGCAACATAAAAAGTTTAAAGTGGAATTAACTGTCTTTATGGAGACATTACTGGATAGGATTCTAACCTTTAGAAATTGTTTTATGCTGTAGTATGACTTTTTCGACAATAGAGAAACAGAGCTGCCGGAATCTAATAACATAGATTGTTGCATGTCATTAAACGTAATGTCAATAATTGGTAAGGCAGTGCTGGCAATAGCATTGAACACGTAAACATTACCTTGTTTACCTTTTGCATTTGACACTACAGGTGTCGGTTTGTTGAGAAAATCTCGAATAGAAATCTGTGGAGACACATTATGCATTTTCTGATTTAAGAGATTGTCAACAGACAAGTTACCAGAAAGAGAATTCATGGAATGAATGTGAGGTGGCGGATTCATGGATTTAGCAGAGGATGGATACCCACCATCTATCGTCCTCTGTTGGAGTTTAATGGAATTCTATTTCTATTCTCACTGTTATGAGGTACATGATTGTTTTGGTACACATTTGTCCCAAAAGAATTTCTAGGGTTGCCATCATATTGTCTATATGTTGGACGAGGGTTGTCATACCTATGGTTATTGCCATAAACACCTCTATATTGGTTTTGACCTCTTACAGAATATACAGGTCTGTAAGCATATTGTTGACGATTTACATATCGACCTTGATTTTGATTGTACTGAGGGGTATACACATTTCTATTAAACTGAAAACAATCCCGCAAAATATGACCACGTTTGTTACAGAATTGGCAGACAATAGGATCAAATCTCCCATTGTTATGTGATACAATGTTATTAGCAGTGGGAGTAGTATTCCCTGATTTAACATCTCCAATTTTTAAATTACCCATGTTTACAGATAAGTGAAATTCTTCACAATTTCTAAGCAAATGATTACTATTACAGTAGGGACACACTATTTGATTTTGTGAAACAGTCAAAGAATTAGATTCACTGATACTAATCTCTCTACTTATTGAAGCAAATTTTGAGGTTTGTTCTACAAGTTTATCCAGATCTGATTTGTCTTCGAACATGATCTTCTCTTTCAAATTAGAAGGAAGAGCATTTATAAAATGGAAAATTTGTATTTGTTTAAGAGCCTGAATATCTTTCACAGTATCATAAGTTTTGTTTGTGAGTGTCTCAATTCTATGAGCAAGATTTCGGATAGTCTCTCCAGGCAGTAATTTGATACCTTGGAGATTAAGTAAACTAGCCGAGGGTAGGTTTACAGTGGCAAAGAACTCTCTGATCTTGTCACAGGCAGTTGTGAAAGTCAAATCTAAACATGAAGGAGATGTGGCAAAAAACTCCTGTGCTGCACCTGACAATTTACTTTTAAGATACAGTAAAGCTGCATCATCACACCAGTTATTAATTTTGGCAAGATCAACAACCTGTCTCAGGAACCAATCCACTTTTTCAGGATCACCAGAGAATTTTTCTATTTCAAGATGCATGACTTTTGTATTACTATTGTTATCCATGTTTATGGATCTAACTTCATTTACCCTATATTGATTTCTACGGGTGATCACCATTTAATATAAACATAAATAAACAAAGTTACTATAAATATTGTGATCAAAGTGAGGTAGTATAATACTATAATGACACTCTTAAGAATAGAACATATCATTTTCAAGAAAAAATCACTATTTATGAACTGATTAAGCATATCTAGGTGGTTTTGCAGGGTCACGGACACCATGTTACAATATTAGTTTTGGTTGTTGTGGGGGAAAACTATAAGTCTTTAGTGACTTATCAGGAACACTAGAAGGGGGACGTGATTTTGAATGCACCATTTAAGAAAGAGGCCGGATGTAATAGTGCTGTACAAAAGGCGAGTGCCACCCACCATGACCTAAGACATACTAAACATTAATTTTAACATTCATGTTTTGCCTATATGCCTTTTGAATAAGACAAGATTTAGAGTGGGACACTATTAAAATTAAAGACAACTTATCAAAATTTCCATTGAACATAAATTCAGTTGAGTCTTCTCATCAAGAATATATATATTAAATATACTAAGTAGATTTATAAGAACCATAAATGAGTTGAGTAAGATAATGTAATATTAACGATACCAAGATAGAAGATTCAGATGGTAAGTTCTACTTTCTTTTATTTGTATACTTGATTAGATAACTTTCTTCCGTCTGGAGTCTCACATGTGTTGTCAAAGATCTCATGGGGACGTGGGGAGGAGAATTCCAGTAGGATTCTTTGAAGAGGGATGGAGATTGAAGACAAATGTCTATCATGAGGACTGTCGTAGATTTGTGCCAGTGATTCTTTGTAGACGGAATACATGATGAATCCGGGAGTCCAGCAGATGAAGGGGGTTCTCTACGGCGGGGAATCAGTGTGACAGGGTGTCAGTATTTCAGCAGGATCAGCATGACGGTGCATCAGTAGGACGGGGCATCAGCATGACAGGGCTTCAGATATTTCGGTAGAATCGCCGGATGACCGTGCTTCAGTATGACGGGGCATCAGGATGACCGGGCTTCAGATATTTCCGCACGATAGTCGGAGAGTGGAGACTAGATCAGGCAGGACGGTGATGTGATCAGCATGACTTCATTGTCTGGTAAGCCTACTTAGGCTTGCTGGAGGTTATCTCGTGGAAAATAGAAGAACTCAACTCGATATTGCATCTCAGTCTCTGATTACTTATTGTCGATGAAGATGGGTTTAGTTGGATGCTGTTGGCATAGTTCAGATGGTAGATCGAAATGGATCATTACTGCACACGCGAACTGGATATATTTTAGCCATTTTATTTTATCCTGGCTACGAGAGCGACGAAAAGGCCCTCTCACTCTCACCGCGTCAAGTCAAAAAGTGTGGGGACGCTATCTCTGAGGTTGCCACTCTCGGAAAAAGAAACTCGCTTGCACTGAGAAACAGCGCGTTGCCACTGCGCTAACTTTTCTCCCATCGTTTCTTCGGAGTGCACACTGGGGAAAGGACACGTCACAGCGCGGTTTAGGCTTGTTGACTTTGGTAGGCAAGCAGCGTGAGTTGGAAATTTGAAGACGAGGCACTGATCAGATGAGTTCACAGTGTTGTAATGAGAAGCATTACAACACGCCCTTTTACTTATTTAAAGTGTAACACATACCGTATATACTCGCGTATAAGCCGATCTGCGTATAAGCCGACCCCCTAATATTAGACCGATTTTTTTGTCCAAAATCGGAAACTCGCGTATAAGCCGAGTTGTATTTTCGTACATGAAAAATTCCGATTAAAATCGGCAAATCCTCGACAAAAGAGTGAAATTTTAATTAGAAAAATAAATATTTAAGCCTAGGAATTAAAAGTTTAAAGAAAGTGGCTGGAAAAACGGCCTTCCTCATAGTTCGTGACGATTCATCGGGCTTACAAGTATGTACCACTCACGATGTTCTGGTGTCTTTCAAACCTCCATCGGACTTCTTAAATTAAATCTCAATTATTATCAAATAAAATATTTTAAACCACAAACTTAAATACCAAAATGGGCAGTTTCTAATCCTTAACATCGTTTTGTAAAGATTTAAAGTCTTAGAAAACGTCAACTATTTTCTGTCAACATCGTTGACTACTGTCGCTATTAAATACAGATGAGCATTTTTTTTTATCCGTCTCGGAAGGAAATACTACTACTTTATGGATAAATATATACTTCTTATTAAAATAATTAGTTTTTAATTACGCTATAAATGACTTGAAAGTAGAACTTGAATTCGCCGATTAGCAACCCCGATTTTACCGCTTTAAAGCCAATTCCATCCAAAATACTAATGAAACAACTATTAATATCTGTACATAATATTATCAAGGAATAAAATCTGCATTGGGGAAATAAATTTTGTTTAATTATTGCAATCGAGCAAGAAAGACATCGACTTTAAAGTGGTGTCATTCGCTGCGCACGATGTCAACTTCTTAGTCTTCCAAAATTCTATTAAAGTAGCATTTACTGGCTTCATAAATTCTACAAACCAATTAAATATTTATCAAAATATATACTTTTTATTAAGTTAAACTGATTATTTATGTGAGTAGTTAAATTTTGCGTTACGATTACGCCGCGATGCGCAGAACGGTCTTCAGTCGGCACGTGACGCACATTCTCGATCTCGGAAATGTGTCGGGGCGATTTCCGAAGAATCCGCTAATTTCAGCTTATCTCCTTTTCCCATTTCAGGCAAATTCTATCAGAAATTTTAATGACCCGCGTATAAGCCGAACCCCCTATTTTATGATGAACATTTTGACTTAAATTTCTCGGCTTATACGCGAGTATATACAGTATCTAATAGGTACCAATTTTAAAATACCTGCTCTTGCATTTACACTCAATCTCCATTACTATGTAGCTCTGTATTTATATATTAATCCTATTAATTTAATATTTGCATAATTTGAAAAGTGAAAGTTATAGTGAAAAAAAAATTGATAAATAAAAATTATCGACAATAAAACCTTAATTGAAGTATACATTTTTTTAAGTTTCATAGAAAAACTCGGAAATCATTGTATGACTACTTTTGAAGACTTTTTTACACTGCCACAATGCTTAAGACTACTTTGTAGTATTTATACTTATTGAATGTCAAGATGGCTTATTTTAGAGTAATAATCACGTTTAAATATAAGTAGGTATGTCTAAAGAATAAAAAATTCTCTTTTGTAGTAAAAGAAGACAGGTTAAATACATAAGTGACTTAAGTAACACTTTTCCCATTTCGTTATTACCCAAGTACAAGATGGCTATTTTATAAAATAGCAATAATTATGCTACAAAAACCAAACAAACTCCCAAGTAGCTACAGACCCATTACAATACTCCCATCTATGGCTAAGGTCTATGAAAGTATCTTAAATGACAGAGTTAAGCCACATCTTGCATCCCTACTGAACAGTATGGCTTATACCAGGAAAATCAACAACAAACCAACTGGTAAAAAATTTATAATTCATTGGGGTTGAAATCACAACACCTCAGTCATGCTTATGGTAGATGTGGTCAAAGCTTTTGTCAGGATCTGGCACTTGGGATTAATAAAAAAACTTATAGACTATAAATTTCCCCAAAAACTTATTGTCACCATTAACTCATATCTCACAAACATGTGTTTTAACATCAAATAAGAAAAACAGGTGTAAACCAGTAAATCCATCTGTGCTGGCGTCCCAAAGGGCTTTATTCATGGCACCATCCTTTACCCGTTCTTCACCTTAGACTTTCCCACATTCAGAAATGATTACAATTGCCTCACAGCATTTTATGCAGATGATACCACAGTGGTGTGTAAATCTGTAAATCCCAACCACACAGTGCAAAGATTACCTACAGGATACTTTTGACGAAATAGAGTCCTGGTGCAGAGACTGGAAGATCTCAATGCACAGAAATGAAAAATCCTAGTTATTCCCCTATAGAAGCCGAAATCAATCTCTTTGGTGAATTAAATCTAATAGTAACTCAAGAAAATTATCTTAGCCTTACAATCAATAGTATTCTTACATGAACTAACCATGTTAAACATGGCCAAGGGGGACCCAATAAGATAGATTAACCACAGTCTAAGTCACAACAAAAATCTGGCAAGCCAAGTTAGTAAACTTCTTAAAATAAGAATAAACTCCAACATTGGCGACTTACTAGATGCAAAAATTCTTACTCTTATTTAGAATCAGGAGAGAATTTACTTATTATATTTAGAATTCAGTAATACTTGTTTATGTGGTAGCTGCAATTCATAAACTATAACCCACCTTTAGAAAAAGCGAGGAAAATGGACTCAATAGTAAATTATAAAAAAGAATTTAAACATACAAAATTGTAGGCCCAGAAAACATTCCCAATTCATCGTGGAAATCCAAATTGTCGAAACCTGCTTTTGCGTCTTGCGCAGACATCTTGATGCCGACTAATAGCAAAGCGATCCAAAACTAAACAAATGTTTGTGAATTACATCTTGATTACCTTATCAAGTCTATCAGATATTTCCGAAAGGCGGTCCAGAACGGAAGGAACAGTGACAGGAAGTGCCAGTCGCGATTAGAAAAAACCAAAATAAACACACACAAAAAATTTTCTGTCAAATAAAAAAACATTACTAATTCATTATCAAGATTACATGACTCATAAAATGTCAATTTTGACAGATAGAATTGAGAAACTCCGTGTGAAGTAAATATTCTGGTTCTTGTTTTGAATTGAGTACACAAACGAACCCGTATATACGTGAAAACGTTATTTACCTTACAACCAAACCAACACTGCTTGTGTCAGAAGTTTCTAATTCATAAAGTAAAAGTTCGTGCTCGGAATGCGGATTTCGACTTCCAGAATTAAACGAGCTGTCATTTGATACATCATCCGCCATGTTATTATTCTTATTTATTTGAAAATCGCCATGTTAATTGGAATCAATGTTGTGATGCCACGAATGAGAAATGTTTAGTTTGGTTTAATTACATCCTACTATAGCTACACAAAGGGCTATTGGTGAAAGCCAATAAAATACACGGGAACAATGCTTCGGGATTTTGGACAATGGCAATATGAAGGAAAAAAAATACGCAAGCTGGTATCCCAATATATAAACTTCTAAACCATCGTCTGTAATATTTTTAACTATGGGGAGATAATGAGACTATCTAAACAGGCGCCCCACTCTTCATATTTTCCAAACAATCCTTTTTATAGTACGGAAGTTTGGTTGATTGAATTTACTTTGCACTATAGAACGCTCAAAATGAGTCATTGGTTCGGTGGTGACAAGAATAACACCTAAGCTCCCTCCTTTCCCCCCCCCCCCCCCACACCCATCCCCCGCAAACTAATAGGTTTGTATTAAATCTATTTTGGGGTGTGAGTATTAAATCGCGGTGGATTTAACGTGCACCTGTCTGTTCTACATGGTGGATTATTTTTGGTTGGAGAGTAAAAAGAACGAATTTGACAACTCTCTGATTACCAGATCGTTACACATATACTAGGAATCGAACTCGTGTTGAGTTCAACGCTCTTATACTATTCTCCATTATTTTGAGAGTAAGGTTCCAGGTTAGGATGGGTTGTGAAAAGGATTTATATAATTTTTCCTAGGATTGACATATCTGGAATTTTTTTATTCACTTTAAAAACGTATAAAACACTATTTTTCGTAAAAATTCTTATTTTAAAAAGAGAAAAATCGAACAAAAAGAAAGAATCGGATGAATAATAGAAGTTTTGAACTTCACAACCATATTAAGCGTTTTTCTTATACACTTAAAAGTATGAGTAATATACCTTAAAAGTTCGGTGACGGCTCGGCTTGTACTATAAAGCCGTCATGGTAAAAAAAATGTAAGTTTTTATGAAGGTAAAAAAATTTGCAAATTGGGTGTAAAAATAAAATTTCGAATTAAAATGTTCTTTCATTTTTTTTCTTCTTAATACTTAAATAAATTTCTTATAATTTTAATTTTTTCTTAAAATTAAAATATAGTCTTTAATTTAATTCTGTTCTTGAAATTTAATTTTTCTTTAAAAATTTTAAATTGTTTCCTTAAATTTTAAATATTTTTTTTAATAAAATGTCTCACATTTTAAAATTAAAGGCGTTTATTTATCGAATGTTTTGGACAGTTGTAAATTTTTTAAAGAGTTTTTTTAGGAATTGAGTATTCGTTTTAATAGGCCCTGCTTTTGGTTGATAAGTTATGAGCTAATTAAAATGTCATGATTCAGTTACATATTCACTTTGCCCGACATACCACCTCTTACTCGGACCCGATTTTAAAGACGTCAAAAACTAAATTAAACTTCTATGCAACTACATCACTATCCGGGAATGCAAAAAAAATTTGTATGGAAAAAAGACGTAAGGCTCATTCTACACGAATGAATAAAACGCTCGTGCGTTACTCGGGGATTCGAGAATTTATACCACGTGATATGGATCGAATCAACAAGAGCATAGCTTCCGCCAGTTTTACTTATTTGTGTAGAGTGGGCCTGAGAGTTATAAAAAATGTCCTCTTAACATTGCAAATAAGAATGTAAATATATATTATTTTTCGCGTCGATTCGTTGCATTTAATTTTAAATGAATCTTTTGTCATGATTTTATGAAAACTTTAAAATTTATATCTTATTTTTACTTGCTAAAATTTTTAAGTAATAATTATTACTTAAAATTAATCTTAATTAAATATATATAAAATAAAGATTTACCAAAATGGAAAAATATTTTTACAACGAGGAATGCAGTCCGCTATTCGGGCATATTTTTAGTTTTGTATTTTAAACATATATATATATATATATATACAAACCATCTTTACACTGACTAATAAATTTATATTCAAAGCAATTCAATATTTTAGTGTAAAGTATTTGTACGTTAATTAAGTAAATGTGTTCTCATATAAAATAATATTATTTTTAAAAAAAATTAGAAAACCGACTTTAATCAGCCCCAAAATTTAAGTATGTTTTTTAAAAATTGGCACCAACTTCAAAAAGTTGTAATAAGAATAAAATTGATATTAAATAATTACATTTTTTCAACTTGTTCGTAAAATAAAATTATTTTTTACTTTTTACAAATTCCTTAAAGTCGGTTTTCCTGGTGTTTTTTTTACATTATTTTATTTTTCCCTTTTTAATTATTCACCAAGAAATTCAAGTTTTCAAAACCAAATTTTTCACGTCCCGGATTCAGTTTATAAATGTCGAGTAAACAAAACTATATTGTCAAAACAATGTATATTGTAAACCAATCCATATTTAGGCTAATAAATGCCGGGTGGAACAAAATGTCATTATTGTAAAATCTTCATTAAGTAATGAAAATATTTTTAAATCAGCGAAAATTGTTAAAAAAAAATCCGACTAATTGATATTACTGGATATAAAACAGCCGGATAACCGATTTAAAAAAATGCAAACGTGGATTTTTCTCAATTTAACAAAAAAAAAAAAAATTTGGAAATAGGACAATATTTTTTTTTCAAACTGTCCGGTAATTGAGAATTCCGGATAGTGAAATGCCAGATAACCAGATATTTTTTTCAAAAGGCACACAAGTGAGGCGCCTTTATCCAACAAAAAAAGAATTTTCCAAATAACTGAATTAGAATAGAAATCTTGCGCGAAAATATACAAGAAAAAAAAACATACAAGTCCAATTGATAACATCTTTCCTTTTGGCGGTTTTGGTTGGCGCGCTTTTCAGTCGGTTAAAAATTGTTCGCTCCTGACTTCTGAACTATTTTTCAATACAAAATTAAACGCGCGCGCATTAATAATTATTATGGCTATTATTTTATGGACTATGTATTGTTAATTAACGGTATTACATAATTCATTAGTTAGTTAAGTTTTAAGTCCATATGACATTTAGAAGGGTTTTAAAATTTAATTCCATGATTTAATTATATTAAAATAACAAACGTGTGTTAAAAAAAAAGCGCGTAATAAAATGGATTCGAAAATCAAATGTTAAAAAAGTTTTTAATGTTTTATATTATGATTGATTAAAAAAAAAAGAGCGCACACATTTAAATATTTTAAATTACATAAAAAATTATTACATTTTTTTTTTATTTAAAAATAACTTTTGTGAAATGCAATGTGTTTTTTATGAGAATTTTTATAAAAAATTGCAAAATTCCAAGAAACATTTATAATAAATTAATTTATGGAATTTTGCAACAGAAATGACTTTGTGAAGAAACACATTAAAATTCGATCTCTAATGAAACGTCTTTAAATCAAAATCAAACCCACTTACGCTGTCAAAGGGATAATATCCAACACACTCAGTCGCTTCTCAGCTGATATTATGGATATATACTTCAAAAGGATCGCGTTGCTTTCGCGGGAATCTTCCAGCCCTATCTCCCTCGACATGACTTCCAAACGTCGCAAATTTGCAACGACCGAGGCAGAGCGATTTCGAACTTTCCGTTGGACAAGTGGCGATGTTTCCTGAACGGTCGAAGAGGCATTCTTGCCATCCCCTCAAGATGTTGGTTAGCCTTCGAAAGGACAACTGGATACACACGAGCGGACCTTGATTTTACTCACCGTGTTGATGCTGGTGACGCAATAAGCGATACGTGACCAGTTTGTTGGGTATTTACCTACGGTGGAAATTCGATTATCCCTGGAGGGGGGATACGTGACTATAGATAATAATCAAAGGAGGCTTAAGGCCCAAGCGACACAAGCAGCCGATAGGGCGCCAAATTTTTGTGAAAAAGGACAAATATAAATTATTTTATTTGTCAAAGTTTGAAACTATATAAACCTTATGTCAAAGTTTGATATAAGATTTATATATTTTTAAATTACATTAGAAAAGATTTATTTTCTCTGTGATTTTTACTTGTTTATTGCAGGGTGTCAAATGATTTAATCAACTTATTTTTTTAATTAATTAAAAATTTCTGTTATTAAAAATATCACTGGTGGAGCTTTTTTAATGGTCACTTCAATTTTTCTTTTATATTCCGGTCTTTTCCCAAGGTTTATTTTTCATTTGCCATTCTTATCTTTTCAAAGTCCGAAATTCTTATCTTTCCGAACCTTTTTTCCTTAGCCCATACACCTCTGAGATAATAATGACAGTTCACCAATATTTGTGTGAAAACCTCTGTTTTCCACTTCTTATCCTATGATATAATTCGCTAAGAATGAGTATTAAGACTTTTGTTACTGAATTATTTTATTTTCCTAAGAAAGCTTTTAGTTTAAATTAATAACATATGTTTTCTGGAATAAAAAAAATCTAATTTGGTTTCATCATTTGAATGATAAATATGAAGTAGGTAAAAAAGGAAGTAGAACTAAACGTAAAAAATATTGAATTCTTAAAATGAAGCTAATGTGATAAGCTTGTTCATAAATATGTAATCTAAGTTTGTTTAAAAATAAAAAACAAATAAGTACATATAACTTACGAACATTCAGTTTAAATCCTTGAATGAATTGAAGTAGTTTGGGACGGGTATTTACCAGACCCACATGTGTAGAGTAGTTACTAGTTAAACATATTTTTAAAAAAAATCTTATTTAAAAATCTGAAAAAATCGATTTAAATAAAAAAAAAAAGCTGATTTAATTCAAATAAATTCAAATTTTATTTTTTTTAAAAATCACGATTTTTTTTCCACCCTGGTTTATTGCATTTTTAAAGTTGTATAAAAGTATATAGCTTGGATTTTATTTTCTTATCGGAAAAACGACTCTTAACGCTAGAGACTAGTATTTCCCCAAACCTTACGAATTTTTCACCTCAGTCAAATTAATATGGAGTTTGACAAAATTGGAAAATTCCAATATTAAAAAATGTGACCCAGGTTGCAAAATCGTCTTAAAAATGTATTGGGAGGGGGGGGGGGGGCAAATAGGGGCGCAAAAATCATATCAGCTTGTGTCACAAAATTTCTTTGAACTGTCCCTGATCTTAATACATACAGCACTTGTAAATTGCTATTTTGCACAGCATATAATAAAATAAGCAAAACCTTTATTTGGAACATGGGAAAAAAATAGGTCTGCGTTTCAATTAAATGAAAAAATCAGATTTGGTGACATTATTAAACATTATTTCAGCACATAAGTCTTTTCTTTCCGCGGTCCCCATCCACGCTATGTATGTGATGTCAGGTATTTCAAGATTCTACACGCATCGGCGCCTAATTTTCCATTAATCGATTTCATTTCAAAATATCAGCGTACGTAAATGCTTGTTTTTTCGATGAAGACTGATATTATTGTGAGATTATTGGCAAGAAATTAGATCCCGGAATGTGCAAAATCTTGAACTAAAGCAAAGCACGAACAGGGCGTGAATAGGGGGTTCACGAAATCAGACAGAACAGTTTATCTTTCTTCGTGTTCTATACAGATATAAAACAGTAGGAACGTAATATAGTGTGTTATCAATGAAACCAAACGCGTCTTACCTAATCGTGGGCGCAATGGAAAAAACCACATCGGTGGAGTCTTCAATATCAGTCACATAAAGCTCATGTCTCCTCCAAAAAGTTTCTTCTGGCAAATTAGCCAGCAACCTCAAATCCTTAGATAGACTGCACGACAGCACATCGTCGTCGTCCGAATCGGAGACGCTATCAAGTGACAAATTTTCCAAAGCGCTCTTTTTATTGCTGACATTCTGAATGGGCGAACCATTGGAACGTTTTCCTGGACTTCTAGACGTCTTCAGAATGTCCGGATGGTCAACTGGCTTGAAAATGTTGACAGCGGTACCCGTCCTGGGCATTGTCTCGAACATTTTCAGGGCGTTTCCTACATCTTGTCAAACGGTGACACTGGCAGTCGGATGCGCGCCTACCTTGGGCTTCTTACCTGTGATAACGAATCGGAAGAGGGATCGCGATATCAGTTTCGGTTGTCTCTATGGCAATTATCGTGGGGAAAAGTTAATAAATGAATATCGCGATTTGTTTGGGTGATCTGTTTTGGTTTAAATAAGTCGGATCAAGCAGTTTGTTGTAAAGAATGGGGGGACAATGGATTAAAAGTGGGGACCAAATGCGGTATTTCTAAAAAAAATTATGTGAAACCTCTTTATGTAGAAGGGGTCAATATAGAAATATTAAAATACAACGTTAAAAATACGCATAAAAAGTACATAAGATCAGGACATGTTTCGGGAGATACATCTCCCTTCATCAGCTTTCATTTCTGCTGATGAAGGGAGATGTCTAGATTTGATGTATTTTTAATGCGAATTTTAACGTTGTATTTGTATTTTAATATTCTTAACGCAATGTTCTATAAGACGAGTATTTATCTTATAGCAACATCATATTATGCTTCTATATGATTATCCATTCCGACACTAACTCCATGATAATCAGCACGATTGACATAAATTTGGTCTCGTTTCGTTCGGTAGGAAATAAAACGAAGCACTTGCGGATGGGGATACGCGAAGTCGGACGTAACAGTGAGCGTATCTTTTTTCTGTTGGCGACCAAATCATCAGACACGTATAGGTATAGATTTTTCATGGGAGGGGTTCAGTGACTGAGCAACGGATTTCTTCAGGTTACTTATTCCCCCCCCATGAACAAGAGTTGAGGGGAATCCTCCCCAAAATCAACACCCTCCCCCACTTTTTTTTAAAAAAAACTTATTAATTTTTTAAAACAAGTAAAATGGAATACGTTGTCAGATAAATATCGTAACAGCAATAGCTATTATTTATTTTTCATGAAATCGTTACCAATATCAGTCATTACCTATTTTTAAAATTAGTAAATACCACTCACTAATTATGAAATACATTTAGAGAACAAATTTATGTTTTGAGAATCATTGTTTAGAATAATATAAATTTTTGGAGCATCTTGCGTATACGGCCCCGTTTGACGATCTTTTTCGTTTGTCGCCAAGTCCAAATGTTAGATAGTGAACCCGATGATGTCTTTGAAGCTTAGTTTGAGGTAAAAATTGCTTCAAAACATGTTTTTGAAAACTGTTTTCCGGGGAAGGACCCCCGGAAAATATCAACTTTACAAGAAGTATAATACGAGAAAGTAAAATTTTTCTAGTTTTTTTTTACAATAATTCGATTTTTAATTTTTTCTTCTTGACTTTCAATGGAAGGGGTTTGAACCCCGTGAACCACCCCCTTACTTACGTGCCTGCAAATCCTATTTGGCAGAGCTCCGACAAAGCCACATGATTTTTCAGTAAAAAAGTGTGTTTTCTCCTTTGTTTATTAACTTATTTAAAAGTAAATTGGTAGAAAATTTTACTCCCCACCATGAACTGTTTTACAAATATCAGTACTATGGCACATCACTCAAAGAGCCCCCTTTTTTTTTAAAAACAATTTGGGAAACTGAAAAAACATTTATTTTTTATATTAAGTTTACTATATAACTCAACAATGTTGAAAAGAAATTATAGTAAGGGTAAACAAAAATTTTAGAGACATAACAATTTGAAAATCCAGGTACCTTGTTGTATGAAAGGTTTCAAATACTTATCCGTATTATGAGCAATAAAATGTTGTGCTATGTGCATCATTTCAGAGTAATCTTTTAACTGTGTTATTGTGGAAGATGTTTCATGAATGGTAATAAAAAAAATATATAAAACTTATACCAAATCTTCTAATGATTGAAATGCTTGATTTTCAACTATCAATTATATAAAAATTAAAAAAAATTCTAAGTGGTAAATCAGAAATTACTTGCACTTGAAGGAAGTAAACTTTGTTTTTGCTTTTAAAATGTTCGAATTTCGATATTAGTCTAGGGTATACTGAATAAAATGTATTTCGTATTTTTCACTATTCATACAGTTTTTACATTTTAATTAAAGAGCATATATAATATTAAATTGAAATATCCAAAATATATATACTGTAATGAATTTATATTCTATGTTGACAGATCCCCTTAGATTGAAGTACTCAAAGTATACAGTTTTGTGGATGAATCTGGCATAATGAATAATTCTTTTATTTTATAAATGAATTTGGCTTATTTAAACACAAACACCTGATATGACATTTTTTATATCCTTTTAATTGAAGTAGGGGTAAGTGAATCAAAGAATTATGCATTTTTAAAAAAAATTTAGTAATGGTCATGGATGAATATAGGGGTGTGTGTTGGGCCTGTATATTGACACTGACAGCAGCACTGTAGAAGCCTTATTAACAGAGATAAAGGAGTTATGTGAGTATTGACCACAATACGAAATGAAAACTTTAAATTCAAATATATTAATACTTAGTTTCCTCCACTAATTTTAATTATTAGTTTCATATACAAACTCATTTGTATAAAAAATTAATATTAAAACCAAACTGATTTAAACCTATTTTAATTTTGAAAGAATAAACTTGTTTTTACAGAAACTACCATTAATGGAAGTCTTATCTCCTAGCATCATAAAGGACAAATTTGGTACATCATCAGAAATAAAAAGAATGTCCAGTACCCACAGAAAAGTCTTACAATCCTAACAAAACAATAAACTTCTTTATACTAACAGAGTATTAAAAAAACCATAAACCAGGAAGATATTCTATGTTGGCATAATGATTATCGGCTAAGTGTCACTAGCCCATTCAAATACCAAATAAACATTAAAATGTATAAAAACAACAAATCACTTTGACTGTCACACGGGTTAATCCCGATGTAAAACACAATGTTAATGTAAAATGCAAGTTGCATATAAACTCAAGTGGCAATCAATGAGTTAAAAAATTGCACCATTTCAAGGATATTTTGTTTTGCTAAAAATGTTTGTTTTTTAACTTTTTCTGTTCAAATAGTTTTTTTAAAAACAATAACAATTATTCAAATTAGGATTAAATAAAAAAAAATTAGTAATAGAGCAATTAAAAAAAGTTATTTGAAATTTTTTTTTTATATGCAACATTAATAGCTGACTTCTAACCCCTTTTTAAAAACTAATACACTTTTATTTATTTCAATATTAAAAATATGTTCATATACACAAAGATATAACTATTCCTAATCATTAAATCTAAATTGGGTTTTGACCGTTTGACCCTACGAGCATGAATGGTCTGTAGTAGAGAAAATATGACGTCAAAATCATGAAGCCCACATATCAGAGCGAAAGGCCCATATCACGTGCCATCTCTTAAAAAAATTATGAATTAAAAAATACTCGCGATTGGCTGATGAATTGAGAAATGTGTAACAGTGAAAATTTAGGAATGGAATGACGTCCGAGGCCATACATGTTGGCTTCACTTTAATGTTAGCGAGAGTGACGTCTTGACTTCTGTACTACAAAGGATCCATGCTCGAAGGTTTGACCTGTATGTCAACATATGTAAATAATTTTCTTTATTCTTACATATTATCTGCTTTCTAGAGGCTGACGATCCATAGTGGTTCAATGAGTATTAACCTCCCGCATGTGTCCGCCTTAACGTGAAGTACATTCAAATACATGGAATAAAATCATGTATTTTGCATTAGAGGTTTAAATTTAACTGCATGACTACTGGGTAATAAGCATTTCTTACCACTCATTAATCTTCCAATGCATAAATATACTTCCTTGTGTATTTGAAAGTACTTCCAGGGTGGCAACAACATTCTGGAAAAAGTTCCCTGATATTTCCCTGATGGTGTCACAAAAATTTCCCTGAGTTTACAATTACATTAAGAAATGTTGCAATACACGCTTAGTATATAAACAAAGTATCCAAGCCACAATAATACAATAAATATATTGCATTATAAATAAAAAATTATAATCAATACTTATCCACAGTTAAAATAATAATACAACACAAATTATGCCTTATTATTAAATTATTTCTTTTGTAGATAATTTTAAATGTTTTATATGCTTCCTATTCCAATCTTCAATAAATCACATATTCATTAGTTCAATTTTTAGAACATCTCACATGTTGCTTACAATTCAAGGTCCAACACACTTTGCTTCTCCCTCCAGCAATGGTTCACATTTTTACAAAAATAAAACTGAAAATATGAAAATGTGCATAACCATGCTTCTTTTCTTAAATTCTTTTTCCGAACTAATAGGAAATATTGACAACTAAATTACCCAGAATGGAGGGCATAACAGATGATAATTGCTGTTTTAATGATCCAAATTTGAAAAATTCCGATTTTTTGTGAAATTTTGAAAATTTCCCTGATATTTCCAGAAGTAAAAATTTCCATGATAATTCCCCGATTTCCAGGTTATGTTACCACCCTGACTTCACCTTAAGGCGGACACATGCAATAGTGGGTGAATAGGCTACATATTTGTAGCATAGATGTAATATTAATGATAAGTGCTATATTTTGTTCAACGTTATTATATAACTACATATTTATACATACAAAAATAATGGCTTGTTTTTGTTTAGAAAAATGTATTTAAAATTAAAAAAAAACTGCTGTGCTTTTTTCAAATAATTTCAACTCAAATATTCATTAACCACCTGAGGGATACTATAGTATATAGCCTTTTATTTATCTCCAGTTTTCGCCCAGTAGTACATATAATATTAAAAAAAAATCGTAAAAAATATCTACTTTGAAATTTTTTTCAAATTTAAAGGAATGGGAGGACTTTTGATTCCTTCTCTACTGAAATAATATAAAAGAAAGGAATATGTGTTGGGAATATAAATTAAACTCAGTGAAAACAAACGTACCAATTAAATATTTTGCTTATCTACCACAGGGTTAAACCAGGCCCGTCGCAATGGTAGGAGCATGCAACGGGGGAGCATGAACCCCCAATAACTCGGAAACCTTAAAAGTCAGGAATTTCGAGTTTTAAAAATCCCTGAGTGGGGAAAATGTATGGACGAAGAAAATCAATATTATTAGCAAATGAAAGCGAGGAAAGATTAGAAATTGTCCAACTTGTAAGATTGAACTTAAATTAGACCTCAGAACGGACACTGCTGGAACATACTTCCAACAAATCAATATTTTCGAGAGAACTGTTTAATATTAACTAATCTACAAAAAAATTGAAAAATGTTGATAAGTTGGAACTGGGAATTTTTAGCAAGTCACACTAGTGCTGCGTACTGGACCATTGGCATTGGTTCGGGACCTATCTTGACGGAAACACCCGAGAACAATGCCTCATATATTTGAACCATGGTCAAATAACAAGGACAACACACCTGAGCTGGTACCCAACACGGTTTAGTTGAGGAAATTTCTTGTCTCTTCCCCCCCCCCCCCCAATTTTTTTTTTGTGACGGCACTGTGTTAAACAGACGTATAACTGTACTTTTGATAATGTATAAACGTATCTGGTAACATATTTTTTTTATAATGTATAAATATATATTGAAAATTAAAAGAAATAAAAAAAAGAACAAACGACAGCAACTAAAGTAGAAAAATAATTTATAAAATATTTAGGGTTGTAGAAAGATGACTACTACCTTAGACTCTCTTTACAACACTAACACAATATAACGACCTCTTTTTTATGAGGATTACCACCGAAAGTCCAAATCGGTTTATTGGTTTGCATGTCTGTCTACTGTATATGTAAAGTTGGGGTGTAAATATAAGTTGGGGGATATCTTTCAGAGATCCATTTAAATTAAATAAAAATGCTGTAAATTTTATTTGGAAATGAATCCCTAACTGATTGCTTAACTCAACATATATAAATATATATATATGCAATTATAATTTAATCTTGCATACAACATTGTTCAAATCTATGCAAAAGCTTCAAAAAAAATCTACCCACACTCAATGACAATAAAATTTGGGGCTATAGAGAAATATTGAAATTGATGCATTTTTTTTTTAAACTCATAAGTATTACGAGGAAAAAATTCTTCTGTGAAATCCATACATTTCAAACAACATAAAATCTGTACATAATACACAATCTTTCAAGTTTGCAGAAATGCAATGTATTACTTGCTTAGCTATTTTAGATTGAAATAAAATATACAAATAAAAATTAAAATTTTATGATTCTAAATGAGAATGAAATTTGTACATAAGAGAAACATGAAAATCAATCCTGATAAAAACCATTCGTTCTTCCTTTTTATGTGTGACATAAAAGGATAATGAAAATCAATCCTGGTAAAAACCATTCCGTCGTTGTATTTCGTCTCTATGCTCGCAGGCGAGGAAAGGTGTTAGTATCTGACCCAATTCCCTGGTGCGGTACTGGAATCGAAGACGGTCCAACACGAGTGAGGCATCAAAAGAATTGTCTTCTGTTTTTTCAAAGCAGTGAACTGTAACTAGGTTTGACTCTGGAGCAAATGACACCTAAAAGAGCAACAAGGTTTTTTGGGTTAAATAAACATTGACGAAATGTGTTATGTATAGATATAAGTTAAATCAATATAATTCCAAGATTTAATAATACAGTTACTGATAAGTGATTAAAATATTGATTGACATAGATATTTAAACAAAATGGTTAGAACGTGATAGTTGCTCGTTAGGTTTAGTCTGTTAAGATACAGTTTTTTTTATTTATTACAAGGTTTGTATGCATTTAAAAAATAAAAATAAGGAGTTTCTAAAGACTTTTTAAGTACCTTAAAAGCAATCGAATTGGAAATTTTAAAAAGGGTTCATCTCTGAAAATTACAATTTTTCAGGAGACACAAAAAGCTGAATTTCTTTTGAACTATTTGACTTATTTGAGAATTTTTTTTTCAAAATTAATAACTACTATTTACGTTTTGACAAAGTAAAAGGCGGTGAAGTAAAATTTGATGGAGAAAATTATAATTTTCTGAGACGAGTCCTTTTCGAAATTAATTTGAGAACTTGGGAGGTTTTGGTATTAAAATTCGAAACAGATGTAGTATAGGACATATTTTTTTGGCGGCGAAAAATTGCCGTTAAACATAGCATAGGGACTGCCAGATTCAAAGTTGCCACAAGAATCGGAAAATACCAATGTCAAGTGGGGTTGTCATACTATAAATTTATCGCCCCTATAATACATGCCAAAAATAAAACTTGCGCGCCAAATGTCCTATACTACATCTGTACCTAAAATTCATTAGAAAAAACAAATATTATTAAAAAAGAACAAAAATACTAATAATTTCTTTTGCATCTCCTTATATTGTTAAATGCCTGATTGCATTATGTTACAAACAGAAAGATATCCCTAAAAAAATCTAAAACTAAGGATTTCATTAAAAATCTTCTTCAACGTCCATTGTGAGCTATACTATGTTACTTGTAAATAATATACTTTGGCCAACACATAGAAATATACAAGAGCCGCGTTATATGTCAATCATTAAAGTGAATAAACAGTGCAATTACTTTAAATCTAAATTTTGTCACAATGACATCAGACAAACTGGTAATGATATAAGTGGTTGTGAATATGAAATAATGATAATTATATTGGTTTAAAAAATTTAAACTAATACCAGGTCTTTTGTTGTCAAAATTGATGACCATAAAGGCTTTATAGCAAAATAAAGAACACTCTGCCAAAACAATGTTGATCCCTCGACAAAAGTTGTGGGTATACTATGAGTATGTGACATAAAAAAGTTAGTTAACATATATATATGTATTTAACCAATCGAAAACTATAAAGAAATTTTATAACATACACTAGTGTTACTAATAATGTCAGATGTTATTTTTAAATATTACTTATTAAACAATAAGCTGTGTTGATTCCATGTTTTTAAAAGGACAGCCTAAAACTTTTCCTTGCAAATAGCACCCTCCTTATCCTTTACTGAAATAATAGATCTTTATTATCTAAAGAACTGGTTGGTGTGGAAACATCAGTTTTCTTCTTTTTGTCCTTTCCTGACTTTGAAATAAGGAATTTGTGGTAGTCAATAACAGTGTTTTGCTCACCTTTCACAATTATTTTCATAAAATTGATGTTAAAAAAATCTCACTTATTTACAAGTTTTAGCTCAAATGGCTCTTTTTTTTTATCTCCGATTGCATTTGTTTATCAGAAGCAATAAATGTTAACACTTTTACCCAAATCAGCATTTTAAAGATGTTTTTTTTTTACTTTTATAATATAAAAATAGAGTTCACAAAAAAACCATATCAATTCTAAAATGCAATTACATTTTTTATAAAGACATATGCAAAATTGCGCACATAAAATTTCCATAACACAAGTCCTTCATTGGATTTTTAAACAAACTTAAAATCAACCTTAGTATTACCTAGGCAGAGTGATCCTCTGTACTCAAGTTTAACCCTTGTATTAACAACATTGGTGTTTTAGTGTACATAATGTAAGCAGTGTTCACTCTAGAAATAAAAAAGGGCAGGGCGCTGTTGGCTGTAAAAGGGCCCCCCGTTTTTGAAAAGGCACTTCTTGTTTTTAAAAGGGCACTTTTTTTAAAAAAAAGTTTGAGATGGGTGTGGCCACCCGTTAATTAATCGGACCTGTGACCAAAAAAAAAATTCCGATTTGTTGATTGATATTGCGCAAGAGTTGCATATGGGTGAAGATTCAGGGCTTATTTTGAAGGAAAGGCCCGTACAAAATTGAAGTCTCTTTATGAAGATACTACTTAAAATCCAAAATTTGGTAATAAAAGGCATAATATTATAACCACACCCACACACAAACAATCTTCGCGTTAAAAAAAACATAGCATTTCATATGAGGTAACAGGCAACCAATAGGATTTGTGGAATGCCCAGTGCTCGAAATAACCACGGAATCTTTGCGATTATATTCAACACGCGTAGTTAAAAGGAGTTTGTTTTTCTACTGTCATAATTCACTTAATTCCAATTTACACACACATTTTTTTAATCGATGTATTTTTGAAAGACGGCTTGGAAGCAAGGACGTTTGTGCTTGACTGAAAAGGGCAAGAGGGGCGGAATTTTTTCAAAAGGGGCGGAATTTTTGAAAAAAGGGGCATGAGGGCGCTATTGAGATGAAAAAAGGGCGGGCAGGGAGGACCGCCCTTCAAAAAACGCCTAGAGTGAACACTGATGTAAGCTATATATAGTTAGTTTTAAGGTAAACATTCCCAATCTGGTAGATTTGCAACTACATTGTAATATCGCCAAAACAAATAGACATAGCTAATAATAATATGCATCAGATCATATTATTAGTTAAAATTTTGCTGACACCTTTCATATTTACATATACATTTAAAAGTTAAGTTAGATAAATTTAGAAGTACATAGACTTGGTACGTGTACGAGCTAATAGAATCTGGCAAATTGTATTTTTGGCTAATTTAGCTACTTTAAAGTAGTGTTGAAAATTTTCACCCAATTTAGCATCTTTATAAATTTAAATATAGATCTTTAAAGGGCTGATGAATAATTCATACTTTACTAGGTTGCCGAGGCTTATCTTTAATGTCCAGCATCTCCTCACTCCAACACTCATTCACAGTCTTGATAAAACTCGGCACAGAGAACGAACTGAACTCATCTTCGAAGCCAGGGTTTTCGTAACCCCAACCTGTCTCCTCGCAAACGTCTGTCGTAAAACTAGCAGTCTGTGAGCCACTTGAAAAAATCACCTCAAAGTTATCATCGTCATCAGAACAATCAACGTCCACAAAGCACAACGATCCCTTAGTTACAGCTCGGTCGAGGCAGTTGTCTTCAGTTATGGCATCACTAAAAATGACACTTTCGTCATCGCTATCCGAACCCCATTCTGTAAAATGACAAGAAGTTGACTGCAACCACGCCAAAGTCGCATTGCATTTTCCGAGAAAGTCTCCTTTTGAGACATCAGTTTTGTATTCATACGGCGATTCGTCTGCAAAGTCGGTGCAACTCCAAGAGTCTGAAGAATCGCTGTTTTCTTTTGATGAAACACTTGAACGCTCATCGTTAGAGCTTTGTGAACAGTGTACGTCATTCATATCGGCATTGAAACCATTTTGCGAGATATAATTGAAGACAATTGTTTTATTAACTTCTTTACAAACATGTTGCACGGAATGTATATAATTCATTGGATCCGGTTGATAACAAAATTCCAGCCAAAACCTCCTCAACCATTGCATTGAATGAGTTTTAGAAATGCTTACGTGGTTGTTATTTTCCTTAAAAGATAAGCCAAGAAAAAGCTGATCCCAGCCAATGTCACCACAAAAATCATTAAAATGAGAACCATTTAACGTCATTTCCTTTCTAGTAAACAAAGTTTTCAAATGTCCATTGTAAGTACTAATATGTCTCTTAGATCTAGAGTAAACATCAACAGAACCACTTTTGCGAGGTTCTCCCAATAAATCGCAGAACACGTTGAACAAGATTTGCGATACGGTACATATAATTTGAGTTTGCCAGGTAGAGACAGTTTCCGATATGATTTGTTCACGTCGCCGGTGCAGCTTCCCTATTGAATGCTTGATCCAAGTCCTTATAGATGATTCAAAGGCACTTCTTTCATATTTATTTTCGAAATTGCGCTTGCAGAGCCTGTAGAAATCAGTCAAGAGCCTCTTCTGATCCATGACATGGGCATAGTATAATATAAGGGCGATTCGGTCGCTGAGGTTTGGATTCAGTAAGGCAAGGCTTGGAAATTCAAACGATGCACTTGTTAACCACAAAGGCCTGTAGGATCGATTCATGTCTGAGATTGCTGGGTGTACTGAAGGAAATGAAAGTTGCAAAATGGTAAATAGCAGGCGAGTGTTTGAGCTGAAACTGAAGAAAAACTGATAACTGCACGCCGGACTTAAAACATTGGAAATCCTCTTTTGCAAATAGATTAATTACACAAACGCAATAATTCTATAATGAAAAGATTTTGTCATTAATATTAAACCTACAAATTAAAATCCGCGCGCAAAACCATTTTATTCCGAAAAATATTTACGATAAAAATACTTGAGTATTGCCAGTTATAAAAATTGAATTATATGATTTGTTATTTGGGCTTGAATGCAACTTCTCTTTTATTATTATTATAATTATCTTTTAGGAGAAGGGAGGGTGCCGAAACGACTTGGTCAACAAAAAGTTCAGCTTGTACGTAGCGAGTGAGTCGCATTTCAAAGGGGATGGTGCACCTTAAATATGTCGTGGTCCAAATGTCCTCATGTTGGTTTTAGAATTGAAGTATAAAAAGTGGAATGCCAGCTCAAGAGTTGTCTTGATTGGTTTATTGATTGAATTAACGTCGTACTAAAACTGGACAATGGAATTTTGAAGTACTTTTGGAATCCATCTAGAAGGTAAAGATCCGAGAGCACAGTCTTGTAATTTAGAACTATGGTCAAATGACGAGAACAACACCTCAGCTGGCACCCTACGCAATTATAGTAAGCGTGAGGTCAATAGACTATGACGGATTTAACGTGTACCAGTCCTTTATACAAGGTAAAAAATTTTAGTGCGCAAAGGAAAAGAGCCTGACAACCCATCTGATTGCCAAATCGCTACACACTTGGTAGGAATTGACCCCGCGCCCAGCAGATGCTGTCTTCACTTTTCGGCCACCACCGGCCCCAAAAATTTAAGGCAGTTATAGGCAATACGGGAGTTTCACGTGACGTATCATGATGGAAACTTACTAGTTTTCGATTTCTTCCCCACAGCAGAGAAAATTGTTTTTGTTTGGTTAGTCTCTACGATTGCAATTATGGGAAAGTTTGTTAATAATATTTGTTTTTCCAAATAAGTAGTATTTTTATTCTATATGTGAATAAACTTAAATGCAGAAATGCTTATATTATATATGTATATAATTAGAATTACAACGAAATACGGAAAAATACTTTTATTTCAACACAAAAAATGCTTCATAAACGATGAGTACAATCTATCTCAGTGTATGAAGTAAATATTTTTATATTGAGATATTATTAATGACAAAAACTTAAAATTATAGTACAGGAACTGAAGTTCCATGCTATTTCTACGGAACTTCTTCGGCGTCCCTGATTTTTCTCCATGTTCCGGATTTGCGATTTTTTTTTATTTCGAATCATTGCTCAAGCCTATTTTTCACTCAAAACAATTTTTACACAAATGTATTTCTTGTTCTCGTACATTCACATGTAGAATTAAAACGCGATGCTTAAAAGCACCACCCTTTATAAACCAGAAAGAATTAATAAAATAATACAGAAATAAAATATCAAAAAATATTTATTTAAACATTTTTACAAAAAATATAACTTCTAATCAAGCAAATTTATGTAATATTAGACTCTGTTATTGTATTTAAAAGAATTTCTCAGCTTCCTAAGTCCTTCACGGAAAATTTATAACATTCGTCCAATACTGTGTAGAACCACATGCATTTTACTATTTTCCCTTCCTATAAAAAATCAAACAACAATATTAATAATTTTCTGTAAGGATTATCCACAAAGAAAAAGGAAAATAAATTGCATGTAATGCAGCATTTGAAGAAACATTGACTCCTACTAATCAAATAATATATATTTAAAAAAAAAAACGACTTTAAGAAAAATGCGCTGAAAAATAAAAAATAATTTTTAATTTTACTAAAAATTTGTAGAAATTGAATTATTTAATATCAATTTTATACTTATTTCAACGTTTTGAAATCGGTGCCAAAATTTAGATATGTTTTTTGTAAATTGGCACCAACTTCAAAAAGTTGTAATAAGAATAATATTAATATTAAATAATTCTATCTTTACAACTTGTTTGAAAAATTAAAATTTATTTTTACTTTTTAGCGCATTTTTCTTGAGGTCAGTTTTGCTTTTTATTTTTGCAAAGATTATTTTATTTTTTCCTTTTTAGTTTTTAATTTTGCAGGGGACTTCGCCCTCTGCTATTATTCACCAACAAATTCAAGTCGTTGCTCACATTTTTTCCACCTTGCATTTCCCGGTTTAATAAATACCGGGTAAACAAAACTATATTTTCTCAACAATGTGTAGTAAAACAACCTTTAAATACCGAGTGAGCGAAATGACACTGTTATACAATCTTTATTCGACAATGAAAATATTTTGAAACCAGATAAATTGTAAAAAAAAATAGTCTGGTTAATCAATATTTCCGAATATATAACAGCCAGATAACCTATTTTTTTTTCTCCAAAATTAAAATTTTTTCTATTTAACAAAAAAAGAAAATATTTCGTAATCGGACTAAATTTGTTTCAAACTGTACGGTTAATTGAGAATTTCGGATAGTTAAATGTCGGATAATCGTATATTTGTAACAAAAGATGCCTAAGTGAGTCATCACCTATATGAAAATAAAATCCAAATATATAAATTAGAACAGAAATCTTGTGCGAACATACATTAAAAAAAAACATAACAGTCGAATTCATAACCGGTCTCATTTGGCGTATTTTGGCGGTTGGTTTGGCGCTCTTTAATTGTGTTAAAAATGCGCATCTTATTATGGGATTAAATTAACATTCTGATGACTTGTCGATGGATAAGTCATTGAATGGCACATTGAATGCCGGCAGATTTCGCATGTTTACCTCGTTAAATGGTTTTAAATAAGGCAATGCATTTACCTATATCCCATACTGCAAATCTTAAAGGGGCAAGCAAGGAATACAAATTTCCTTTCCGTCTTTTTCTGGTCGTTCCTAATTGAAAATAAATAATAAGGTTATAAGTATGACAAGCTTTCTAAATGAAATTGCAACATAAGATATCTTATTTTAAGATATTTTTGGTTTACAGTATTGAGACAAACTTATAAGGACTCATACGCAATAATTTGATCACTCGTCAAAAAAACTGCTGGTAGTATCCCAAAATGCATTGCGCTGAAGGCTTTTTTTTGTTCTACTGCTCATTTTTTACGGCCTATCTGTGACTCTATTATCTTTGGTCTAAACTAGCCCATTATAACTTTTGTTTTTCCAGTTATGCAGACAATTTTACATTCATAAAAATACTCCATTTTACAATATTTTTTCAAAACTATTCGTTTATGATATACTTTACTCTTTCAAAATATTAAAAATTTTAAATAGTTATTTAAATATATATGTGATGATTTTTAAAAAAAATTTCATAAAACGGTGACCGTCAGTGAGTAAAAGAAACAAGATTTTGAACCCGTGATGTGTCGAAATACTTGCAACTTTATCATCGGCTTTGTAATCGTGTGGTGACCACATCATATACCCGATACTCCCTCCCTTTTTTGCTCGAGGCTTACTTTAGCTCGACCGGAAGAGAATCGGCGTAGCATCCACAACGTCCCGGGTTCGATTCTAGGAGGCAGTCAAACATACAGTGCTACATTGATGACCTGGCCTCAACACAGCTTTTATCATCAAATTATTAACAGCAACTCGCACAGCTCCATGCACCTGATACGCTTCACAGATGCTCTTCATTCACTCCCCTGACCAACTCACTGAGAAGGGGGGTACTGTGGTGACTGCTTCATATATACGATACACCCACTTGGGGTCGAGTAATTACTTTGGCTCGATTGTTGGAGTATCAGCATAGCACGCACAAAGTCCAGGGTTCGATTCCGTGTGGCAGCTAAGACCACAAGGCTCCTACAACTCTTGTTTGCACTAAAATATGGAAATAAGTCTACTACTATTTTCAAAAAGATGTATTTTTGAAGAAATAACGGCAATTGCATTGGGGCAAAGAGAACCCGGTTTACATCACATTTATGGATCCTGACCACACAATATTTAAAATATATTTTTAGATATAATTTAAGCGAAAAAGTTGTTGAATTTTATTTAAATATTTTTTTTACTAGTTAAGTTAAGTGTTTTCTAATATTTCCCCGTGATTTTCGTACCTTATCCATTATTGTCAATTAAATTTTTATTTCCTACTTCCGTTAGTCTAATATTTTTTCCTCCGTTATTTGTTTAAATTCGGATTAAGTCTGAGTTTCATTTATATTAGAATATTTACAAGAAAGGTGTAATTTTTTCGCACTATCACTTTTCATTAAAAAGACTGTTTCCATTCGCCGCTGTTTAAAAAGCATGTAATGATATTTTGTCTTTTGTTTAATTCAGGATGGGTGCTAATATAATGAGTTATATGGTACGAAATATCAGCATTGAAAAAAATTATCATAATTGATAAAAAAAAATAACGTAATTTATGCATAAAAAATTGTCTTACCCCCTTACTTCCTCCGCTTCATTTCCTACAAAAAAAAAATGTATATATGAGATTTTATCACCTAAAAAAGTTTATCATATCAATTATATAAAAATGTTATTTGAAATGCAAAAATGTCCAATATATCCAATTTTAGATATTTTTATTTCAAAGTACGAGAAAAATGTTTTTATTATCTCATTATACAAAGGTGAAATCATTAAAATTATTTAAACTCAACTATTAGCATTCTCTTGTCAATGGCTATTAGACCGAAAACTTAATTAAGTCTTATGATAGTAAAATAATGAATTATTGCAGGAATATTAACTTTAATATTATAAAGCAAGGTTTGACCAGCTTTTTGAAAGTGTGAGTACCTCAAGATTATTCTAAAAACTTTTACGTGGCGATTAAATTACCTTTTCTATTTTCAAACAACCATTTTATGAAAATAAAAATAAATTTTAAAAAAATAATACGTTGTGAAACACACATTTAAAGTCACATTTGCTTACAGATTACTTTGAACAACTTAATGAAATTTTAAAATCCATTAGGGCGGAATTTTAAAAATTAAAATTTCCCTCATGGAATAGATCGATTTTGAATAAAATAATAAGGGGTCAAAATTTACAAAAGCTTTTAATTAGCGTTTGACGGAGTCGCGTCTGATAATTACAAACGTGATTTGAAATTTATTGTAATTTTTACCATAACGTATTCCTTCTAAATGTAACATTGAAGAGGAACATTTATGTCTACAAATGCCACAATTAGTTGGAAAATAATGCATTAGTTGCGAGACATAACTAACTTTAATGCATCCCCCTAAACCTCTAATTGTCACTTAAATCAAATCATATATATTATTTCAATAGTAGAGATCCCTTTACGCACTTTAGACGCAACGAATCTTAACGCATGAGGTATCAAAGTTTTTTTTAAATTGTCTTTAAAATAATTAATTTGAACGGTTATTTTTAAACAAGCCGTTGATAATGTTGCCATCTATGAACAGATCGATAAACTTTTTATTTTTTGGCTCTAACGGATGAGTGTGGGGGTGGGGGGGAATCATGCGATAATTATCGCACGGGCAGGCTGGTAGTTACTAACTTCTATAAACAAGCTTATTTTAATGACTTAGAATGTATTTTACAACACGCGCGTTTATGGAAAGCACACATCTTACCATTCAATAATATAGAGCCTTCCACCACACTCAAAAGTAGAAGAACAACAGCTGCAGCACAGACAATTTTCATAATCTGCAAAACATATTCGGTGTATAAAACATAACCGTGCAGATTGACGAGAGTATATAAATAAAGACAGAGCGACCCTCTCAAGGGTGGCTTATGGGGAAATAGCCACACTAACTATCACTTGGAGCGCCTGACATAGTAGGATCAGGCCCGTCGCACCGCCCCCCCCCCCCCCCCAATAATGTGAAAACCCTGAAAGTTGGGAATTTCAACTTCTAAAAAACCCCGAATTGGGAAAATTTATGCCTGAAGAAAATTAATATTATTAACAAATGAAAGCTATGGAAGAATAGAAACTGCCCAACTTGTAAGATTACACTTCAATTAGATCTCAGAACGGACACTGCATTGGAATATGGGTGCAACAAATCAATGCTTGTGAGCGAACTGTTTAATATCACCTAAAATATATATATAAAAAAGATGAAGAATGTCGATAACTTGGAATTTTCTGCACTGTTGAGTTGGGAATATCGAAAGGTTCAGTTGAGAATTTCGAATCGTTAAGTTTGAAAATTTCTTGCTTCAACACCCCCAAAATATTTTTTGTGTAACGGCACTGAGTAGGATATACCCAATTTGAGTTTAAAAAGGTTAATTGTAAATTACAAGAGAAACTTGGTTCTATATACAATTCATTATTTTATTAGTATTTTTCTCCACACACTGTTAAATATGCATGCTCATATTTGACAAAACTTTCGTTATTTTGGACAAAACAGCTTGCTATATGCCCCTATTAAATATTTCGTCAAACTGAAAGAATTTATTTTGTCATTGTTTTAGCGAAATTTATTTCGTCGAAAACGAGGATGATTGCAAATAAATATAAAAAGCGCAATTCGAACAGCGAACCTCTAGGTTCCAAGTCCAGCTTTTTATCCAGTTGGCCAAGAACGTGACGCTATAAGTATAAAAACCAAACATGAGCCGAAAAGAGATTAAAGTAAATTAGTTTCGTTAAAAATTTGAGGATTCTGGTTTCGTCAAAAGTCACACGTGATTAAATGACGAAACTATTGTCAAATATGACTAAAGTAATCTTGACTATCACATAATTCTAAAAAATTGATAGCATATTTCTGAATGTATAAGCTTATTAATAAATTTGAATGAAACTTAAAAATAAATTTGTAAAATGTTTAAAAAGTCAATTGAATTTTTTATCAACTACAAAAAAAATGTAGTTACAAATGTTAAATGTGGCTACATTTCATTTGTGTAGAATATTAATTAAAAAACTTCGTTACCTAAAAAGTCTATATAATTAAAAAAAAATTTAATTGAAAATTAAAAATAAGCTTTACATCTAATCGAATGAGACAAAATTTATATCATTTGTGTTATTTGTCATGGAGTTATAAGTGTCGGAATGGATCACTATAAAGTGTAACATTGTGTTTATATCCTGATATCCCATGTAAAAAAAAATGCAACATAAAAATCATTCTTGTCTGTGACAATCTTATTTTTAAGAATTTTCTCTTTTGAGCGCGAGACCCCTCCAGAAGGCCCAATGCGGTCTCACGCGGCGCACACCCCTATAATCTGCCCTGTTTCAGAGTAAAAACCTTATCTTAGTTTCAGTGTAATTAGTTCCTGAGTATAACGCTAATAATCCCAGATATTTTCTGCAATTTTATTAATATTAGTTACTGTTAAATCTCCTTAAAATAACTTTAACCGTAGAATAAATTAATTATTATTACGAATTTAACGACAATACACATATGAAAGTAATGTTATGTATTAGTTCTGGGAACAGTAGATCTTCCAATCAAAATAAAAATAATAATTAAAAAAAAAAAATAGCATATAAATCGATTTTAATGACATAAATGAACATTCCCGCCAAATTTGAAGAAAATCAAACAACGCTTTTGGTCGTGACTGCGTAACGAACAAAACGAACAAATTTACAGACAAACAGACCTACCGAACAGTAGAATTAAAAAGCATCTCACTAACGTTCGGTCAAAGAGACCACATACTTTAAGATTTAGGTAGAATATGGAAATATTTAATGCATGGTATATAACAATCAAACTGTTGCGTTTAACGCAATTTTTTTAAAATAAAATAACATTAGTCAAGTATTATGAAATGCTTCAATTTTTTTCTTAACTTTTCTATAAAACGTTTCTAAACCGTTGATCTTTAAAAGCATACATAAATTTACTCTAATCTCTAAAGTGTTATTATATACTTACTCTAATTCGTATTCAAATTTCAACGCAAAATCATTTTGACAATGTTATATATATACAGCATTATCTTGTCTTGGCAGTGTCATTGAACATTTCAACGAATAAATTTATTCTTTCATCGAACGTTTGATTGATTTTGAATGGAGTTGATACTGCGACCATGTAACTTTTTTTTTTGTTATTTGTAGATGTGATGATGTCTGTATTGACAGAAACCATGTAATATTTAAAAAAAGTTATTGCTTTAAACTGGTATACTTCTAAATATTTCTTTAACCGCTAGTCTTCTAAATCGTTACTTGAATTACTTTAAAAAATAATATGCATACACAAATTTATTTTTATAAACACGATTTTAACAAATTCACAAAAATGTCAACTAAATAAAAATAAGAATGGAGTGATCAAATAAATGACTACTGCAATAAATCGGTCAAAATATTGGGCTAGTAGTTACTAACTTCTATAAACAAGCTTATTTTAAAGACTGAGAATGTATTTTACAACACACGCGTCTATATAAGTATTTTGATATTTATGTAAAGCAAACATCTTACCATTCAATAAACTAGAGCCTTCCACCACACTCAAAAGTAGAAAAACAACAGCTGCTGAGCAGACAATTTTCATAATCTGCAAAACATATTTGGTGTATAAAACGTAACCGTGCAGGTTGACAAGAGTATATAAAGACAGATCGACCCCCTCAAGGGTGGCTTATCGGACTTCTTTCTCTAGTCCAACGCTCTGTCCACTCGACCAGCCACGCTTTTTCTGAGTTCTGACAACATAAGTATAAAAACCAAATATGAGTCGAAAAGAGATTGAAGTAAATT
The DNA here is from genome assembly GCA_963932185.1 of Troglohyphantes excavatus. NCBI lineage: Eukaryota > Metazoa > Arthropoda > Arachnida > Araneae > Linyphiidae > Troglohyphantes > Troglohyphantes excavatus. The sequence goes on along the minus strand of OZ010677.1, from coordinate 46,187,196 downwards.
ACTTTCGTTAAAAATTTGAGGATTCTTGTTTCGTCAAAAGTCACACGTGATTAAATGACGAAACTATTGTCATATATAACTAAAGTAGTCTTGACAAACGCAGAATTCTAAAAAATGATAGCATTATTTCTTAATGTATAAACTTATAAATAAGTTTGAATGAAACTAATAAATAAATTTGTAAAATGTTTAAAAAGTCAAATAATTTTTTTTATAAACTACAAAAAAATGTATTTACAAATGTTAAATGTGGCTACATTTCGCTTGTATAGAATATTAATTAAATAACTTCGTTACTTAAAAAGTCAATATAATGAAATATTTTTTTAAATTGAAAATTAAAAATTAGCCTTAAATCTAATCAAATGAGACAAAATTTATGTTATTTGTGTTATTTGAAATTTAGTTGTAAGTGTTAAAATCATAGAGTAATGATACAAATAGAGGAATAAAAATGCTGATTTCCGTGTGTCCATCATTGAAACCACGTGATAGATGGAAATGCCAGTTCATTCATGCGCCAATATTACTTAGCATGCCTTGGCGACTTTCAGAACTAAACGAGATCGAAGTATTGTAATAGGGTTTTGTGTTTAATTTTCTATTTAAATGTCGTTTTTTTTAACGAGGGGCACAATTTAAGGGAGTTTAACAGATATATTAACAAGATTTTTCTTACTTTGTAGTTTTGAAATAATTGCATTGCGTTTTTATGTAAAAAATTTACCATAAGCGAAGTTCTTTCAATTGTTATGTTGTATACTTCAATAAGAAAATATGAACAATAAAACCTGAGAAATATAAAGAGTTTCGCTTCTTCGAGTATTGAACACAAATAAAATATTTACGTTTCGTTAATGAAGAGGAAATATTTACCGCATATTGTTTGAAAATAAGTAAATACGTACATATATGTTAAGAAGTTGAATACAGACAGAACTCCTTATCACCAAAAAAAAAGAAAGTGCGCCAAAATTGAAACTCTTGCAGATGTCTGTACGCCAAATGTGGCAGCGCTATAACCACGTGATGTTTGTTTTTCTTTTCAATGCTGACACCGCGGCCTCACGAGAGTCTGGTATTGAAGGCGCTCTCTATTTAATATTACAACTCTCTGGTTAAAATGGATCACTATAAAGTGTAACATAGTGTTTATATCCTGATATACCATGTAAAAAAAATGCAACATAAAAATAATTCTTGTGTGTGACATTCTTATTTTTAAGTTAGCGCGGGACCCCTCCAGAAGCGAAGGGTCCAGTGCGGTGACACGTGTCGCACACCCCTATGATCTGCCCTGCTTCAGAGTAAAAACCAAGTCTTAGTTTCAGTGTAATTAGTTCCTGAGTAATAAGTACCGATAATCCCAGACATTTTCTGCAATTTTATTAATATAGGTTACTGTTAAATCTCCTTAAAATAACTTTAACAGTAGAATAAATTAATTATTATTACGAATTTAACAACAATACATTTGTAAGTAATATTATGTATTAGTAGTTCTGGGAACAGTTGATCTCGCAAACAAAATAATAATAATATTAAAAAAAAATAGCATATAAATCGATTTTAAGGACATAAATGAACATTCCCGCCAAATTTGAAGAAAATCAAACAACGCTTTTGGTCGTGACTGCGTAATAAACAAAACAAACAAATTTACAGACAAACAAGCGAAGTATCGAACGGTTGATTGAAACAGGATCTCGCTAACGTTCTGTCAAAGGGACCACATAATTTAACATTTAGGTAGAATATGGAAATATAAATACATGGTAAACTGTTAAAAATTTCAGTTCAACGTTGCACCATATATTGGTGATATGCAGCACTTTTTACTTTCCCACCATATTGGGGGGAAATCTGAGTTGAACCAAAAATCTTTTATCGGAAAAAAGCGGGAAGTTTTACCAATAATTGGTTCAACCTCTTTAACTGCAACCGACATTTTCGCTGTCGCTACAACAACAAGCCAAGAAATCCCCCTCCAAGAAATGTAACTGCGAACAAGGGCGTCCGTGGCCCATTCATGGGGCCCATTGGATAAATTCGTTCAGCTATGAATCAGAGGATTTCTAGTTAGAGCCCGATCGGTGACATTTACAAAAAAAAGTAAAAAGTTGCGACATTGCGATCGGAAGGTTGCCATCTTTGCTACAAAAATACTACTACTAAAAAAGCCTCGTATTTTGAGTTTTATTCTACGTTATGAGTTTTGGTGCAATGTTTCACCATTAAATGGTACAATGTCACACCGTAAAATGGTGAAACTAAGCACCAATTGTTGGTTGCATATAAATCGGTACCAAATTTTGGTGAAAGGTCGTAATAATTTTTAACAGTATATATACAAATCAAACTGTTGGGTTTAACGCAATTTTTTTAAATAAAATAACATTAAACAAGTATTATGAAACGCTTCAATTTTTTTTAAAAAACTTTTCTATAAAACGTTTCTAAACCGTTGATTTTGAAAAGCAAACATAAATTTACTCTAATGCGTTATTATATACTTACTCTAATTCGCATTCAAATTTCAACGGAAAATTATTTTGACAATGTTATATATATGTTACCGTTAAAGTATGAAATCCGTTATTTCATAGAATACCTAGGTATTCCATGAAATAACTGATCGTGTCCGTTAAAGTGTAAAACTCTCTTGTATTTCATGGTTTAACTAGTTATTTCATAGAATAACGATCTGCAGCCCGTTAAAGTGTAAAATAATCTATATCATATATCTCGCACTATATCTATCATCATAAAAATAACCGAAGAAGGATTTTTCCAATTGGGCACAAGAAACGGCCGCATAAAACAATTATATTCCCGATCCCAGTTCAGTGTCTGCGAACAAAAATTAATTAAAATCGAAGAAGTACCGGATGTAGAAATATCGCTCCGGTCGGTTGCTACAGCTCAAAGTTTAGGTACTGGTCAGGGTTTTAAAAAAATTTCGTGTAAAACCCAGTGTGTCAACAACAAAAATTTTTGTTTTAGAAATAATGTTCTTTGTAATTCCAAGTGTCATTTTAGTAATCCTTGTTGTAACAAATGATTTTATGGTACGTTTCCATAAATACCATTTATACGCTGCATAAATTAGATAAATTGCTTATTTTTCATTTTAATTGTCTATCATTAGTTTAATTTCTTTTTAGATCACTTGTTTATTTTATACTTTAACTGTCTCTCATTAGTTAATTTATAGAATACCTAGTTATTTCATAGAATACCTAGTAGTTATTTCATAGAATAACTAGTTAAAGTGTCAAATTAATAACATATTACACACTTTAACGGACACGATCAGTTATTTCATGGAATAACTAGGTATTCTATGAAATAACTGCATTACATACTTTAACGGTAACATATATATCACTATGGTTTAAGTAAATTACTTCTGTTTTCTGCAGTTGGGTCATTCTTTCGAGAGAAGCTTGTATAAGAATACTTAAGTCAAGGTTATAAGTAACAGTTTTTACCTCCAAGTATTCGAAAGTCCCTGGAATATGGATTTATGCGCTGTTTACAACAGGAGATATTCTTGTAACAAGTGTCCAAATCAAACTTCACACTGGAAATTATGAGTGAAGGATGGCTGGGGATGGCTGCTATAGTGAGCCGAAGTATTTAATTTGAAATGGGACTGAATGACAAAACGTTATGAATCAAATATTGACCTACTGCAACATGGTAGCTATCCTATTACTATATGTATAAATACTTTTAAAGTAATGTTTTATGTAAATTATAAGGAAAAGTAGTGTCTACTTTACATGCGATGTGGAATCAGTTTTGGGGTGTCAGCACAGAAGCATTCCTCGTTATTTGACAGTGGTTATCAACAACAGGTTTGATACTATTTTTTTAAATATTATTTCAATGCTGAAGAATTCCATGTACACGATTTTTTAACAGTATATATATAAGGTGAAATAGATTAATCTATAGTTCTGCGAAATATCAATAGTAAAAATTTATATAAAAAATATTAGTGAAATAAATAAACTGAAATGTTCTATTTTCAATAACATACTCAAAATAATTCTTAATTTTCAGATAACGACTTCCACACCTGATCTGTACGGCTTCTTTGGGGGAAAAAAATCCGCGTATTAATAAAACATTTGGCGAATCTACGATACAGAATTTCATTGACTCATTGTCGTTTCCAAACTCTCAATCTATAGTGCAATACTACCTCCCAACGAGCATCCCAGAAGCTTCTAGCTATAGGATAAGACACGAAGTGTACACTGCATTGGAAGACGTCTTGATGAAGACGTCTTCTCAGCGTAATACACAGAAGGACAGAAGTGTGCTGAGCAGAATCGAAATGTATATGTTTACTCCTTCACTCACAGACCGAGTGTCACGCCTTGGGCAAAATGAATGGGAGTCACACATTTCGAAGAAATTCAGTTTGCCTTTGGCCAACCTCTTTTGAACCCGGAGAAATATCAATCATCAGAAGTATCGCTGAGTATACAAATGATCCATATTTGGAGTAGTTTCGTTAAAAATGGGTAAACAAATATTTTTTTCTTGAAATTACATATTTTAACATTTAAAATGAATTTTGTAGTAATTTCCGCAGTTAAAATTTTAAACTGCACTAAATGTTTTTTTAATTTTTTAATTAAGTCTTAAGACACTTATTGCATATATAACACGAATTTTTTTTTTACAATTTCGTTATTTTTTTTCTGCTATCGGTATAATAAGAGGTTTGCGCAAGTTTAGTATGATTTTTATCACAAGATATTTTATTGTCTCTTTGGACAAAAAACTAAACTTATTAATACTTATTAAAAATTTTGTTTAGTAGTATCATATAAATGAAGTGTATTTTGAAAATCAAAAATGTTCAGTAAAACTGTTACGGGACATTACAAAGCGTCAGTGTGGTACCGATTGCTTTGGTCACCGTATTGCCCTATTTGTACACTAATAAATACAAGTTTTTTAAAACCAAACAATGTAATTACTATAAAATGTTTCACAACATTTTTAATCTATAATAGAAACTATTTTTAAATTATTCAGTAAGAACTATATTCCCACAAACAAATTTCTATGCATTTTCATTAGTTAATTGATCAATATTTTGAAAGATGTTTTTTATATACTTTGCATGTGATTATGTAAATATAAATATAATTTTTCTTATTTCCCCTAGAAAACCAAGCACACCTTGGCCCTTGTATTCCAGAGAACATCCTTCTTTCAAGTACATCGGGGATAAGTTTGTGACAGAAAGGAATGGCGTCGGCCCACTTTTAAACAACTGTCATTTTCTGAGACAATTTTTTTGAGGTTGTGATTTGATACCTCATGATTCTGATTAAAATGTATTTGAAAATCAACTTGTGTTGTATATTAAATTTATTGCAAGTAATAATTATGAAGAAAATTATTTAGAAAAAATACCTTTTTGAAAAAAAGTTTTTCCTAGTTGTATAAGAAAAAAATGTGTGAGTTTGAATATTTATAATTATCAGTTACAAATGGAGTATACAGACATAATTCCTTTAACACAATATATATTTTTACTGGATGGCCAATTTGACGTGCAGTAGCTGACAACTTCAAAACGTAACGTCTTTTTCCAAATAGATTGTATAATATTCACATCCGACATAGTAAATTTTGCATCCATATATCTGTATATGTGTAGTTAGCGTAAACTTTTCATTTCCTAATTTTACATAATTTGTTGTAAGTTCTCTGAATTTACCAATCCGAATATAATCAATTTAAAATATTCCAAATGAAGCTTCCATTTAATAGTTAAGTTAATTAAGTTCAAGTTAAAAATAGACCAAACAATTAACGCTGTTTCAAAATGTTTATAAGAAATTACAACTCTTTAAAAAGTCATAGAAAAGTAATGAGAGATAGTGAACAATCTCCACAAAGAATTTATATAAGGTTTTAAATTGAGAATATACATAACACTTTTTTTGCAAGATGTTTTATTAATATAAACACTTTTAAATTAAATAATCTTTATATATAATTCTCTTACGCGGTGATTGAAAAACGCTGTTTTTCTCTACGCGGAATGGCAACGGTTAGGTTATTTACGAAATACTGTTGCGCTCGCATTTTTATTTTATCATTATGTAAGCCATTTTGACGATTAGCGCCTTCAATTCATTAGTAAATAATTATTTTGTTGATTTCAGCTTAAATTAGGAAGAATATAAGCCTTATTACATTAAAATAGAAGTTTTAAAAAACGCTTTTCCAAAATTTACATTGAGCGAAATATTCAGGTGGCGCCATCTGTTGGCAATTTTGAAAACTAGATTTCTATGAACTACATTTTTATGACGTCTTAACTCAGTAACGTACACACTTCTGGTAGGCAAGAGTATGGTAAGCTTAACGTCAATTATGCCAAAACCAACTACCAATAATGTTATAAATTAAACTAAAACGCAGGAAAGGTGTGAAAATAACGTGGAAAAATAATAAATAATGGTATAAATAAAATAATAAATAATGGCTTGCTAGTTGTTCCAATGTTTTCATTTGTAGTTTAAAATAAATTAAATTAAATGATTTTATATTGATTTACATGGCGAAAAAATGTATTGATGCCAAGATGAATTATAATTTAAATTTACAGTTTCAACGTTTCAAGTTTTTAGTCATATAATTATTGTATACTAGGATACTATAAAGTATTGTGTTACTAGGACACATTATTATTGTGTCCTACCTTTTAGCGAGCGAAGCGAGAAGTGGTTTGCGAAGCAAACCTATGAGGATTGCGTAGCAATCCTCCGGGTTTCCTCCGGAGCCTCATAGTTTATTATTAATTGGTGTGGGTATTTTTTATCTTTTGAAATTTTTTAAAGGAAATAGAGAAAATTCCTTTTCATCGGCTAATTTCTGTACTTGAAATGAACATGACAACTGATGAGGAATTTACTCTGGACAGCTTATTTATAATTCATCGTTCAAATAACAATTGGTCTGGAGTTTGGTCAGACATGGTAATTGAGCAAACGATAATGAAAATTTAATAAAGTTTTGGAGGCGTTACACATGGAAGAGGTTTTTCTGGGGTAACATTCTTAATAGATGCCTTAAAATTGCAAAGTCAAATATGGGTTTTTACCAACCTTTTTGAATCTGTTAATGTACCTGTTTTTTTCGATTGGATGGGTTTGGTTTAGTTAATTAACATCGCTCTACAGATGCACATTGGGCTATTGGCGAAGGTTCGGGGTCTATCTCGAAGGGCCCGGGAATAATGCCTCGCATTTTTGAACTATCCCAATTGGTTGGAAAAAATTAGTTTTAGATGGGAAATTGCCAACCCGACTAGAAGTAAAATTTATTAAAATATTGCATTTTTTTACAAATATTTCTCCAATATTTTTATGCATACGTGGGCCATAAGAATGTTTGTAATTTTCTGTTGACTTGTCAAAATCACAATCCTTTGTTGGCAAACTTGCGAAATATGTGACTTTTTTTTTTAAGTAAAACTCCTTAATTTCAATTTTTAAAAAAAGTTTCACAAGTTTGTCAACTAGGTTTGTGATTATGCCAAGTCCTCAGGAATTTACCAACGTTGGGGGATGGACCTTACGAGGAACCTGAATGGCATTATACAATTTGGCTCTCACAAGCTGAAAAAAGCTGACGTATCTAAAAGCAACGTTTTCGTCAACCAGCTCAGTAATAGTCGGAAATAGACGATATTGAAGTAAATACATCGCATCTTTTCCAGAGGATACTGTACATTCACCTGACGAACTACAAGATTTCGTATTCGAGCTTGCAACTGTACTCATGGCTTTATTTGATAGTAGCGCCATTATGAGAAAAACAAAGAAATTAGCGTTTTATAATGCTATAATACAGTACCAGAGCGACTATAGTTGGTAGCTCTGACAACCTGTACTTTGTTCTTGATGGAGGCTCACTTATTCATCTCGTGGCATGGCCAAAGCAAGAGACTCTTAGTGATGTTTATACTACCTATACACACCTTACATCAAGAAATATTACGCGATCAAGTAACTGTTGTGTTTGACGGATACACCGATAGTAGTATCAGAACTAAAGTTATAGAAAGCCAAAAGCGCTTGATGAAGCGTACGTAAAAATAAATAAATTTTAATTAGACAATTTCTAAGCAATCTGTCAATAAGGAGTGTTTCATTTTGTAACTCACTGGCCACCTGGTGAACTTAGGCATTATAGCAACAGATGATGCTGATGTATATATTGTGAGTATCGCAATAGAGACACACGAGAAGAATAAAAAGCAAGTTTTTGTAGTTGGCCAATGTTGACTCCTCTTACTACACACACAGTGAACGTCTATTCATGCTGAAAGAGAGTAAAGGTAACTCAAAGATAGGTTCTACAACTCTAAAAATCTGAAGAACTCTAATTTTGTCGTCTATTGCAAAAAATCCATTCTTTCCTTCATGTGATTAGTGGTACTGACATAACCTCAGGATTTTATGGAAATTTAAAAACTGAAGGAAGTATAGCTATTCAACCACAGTAAATACATGCAAGATATCCCTGAGATCTTCAATAACCTTAATTCTACTTGTGATTACATTGAACGAGCAGGGGAGAGGTTCGTCATCGCATCGTATAACAATATGAACAAAGAAGAAAGCAACTTGAATACGATCATGTATGACTGTTTTTAATAAACTAGTTGGTCAAGCGAGTGTTGTTGTCCTCTCCAAATTACCTCCAAACACAGAAGCTGCACATCAACACTCCCATAACATATTTCACCAAGTGCAAACATGGCATGGAGATTGTTTGAACTCATTGGGCGGGGGATGGAAGTTAGTGAACAAATTATTGACACACATATCAGCTATTAAAGGACCAGCTCCAGCTAAAATAGTGTGTCTAATTATTTGTGCATGTAATAAAGGTTATGGAAAGAAATGCAAGTATGTAAAAGTTAACCATCGTTGCATTGTTATGTGCAAAAACTGCCGAGGCCAAAGTTGAAGTAATACCGAAGCAATAGACATCGTCGATGAAATAGATAATGATAGATAGTAAAGCAAGAACTATCACATTATTCTGCATTATCTAGAAAGAAATAATTTTAATGTAATTATTGTAAAATAAAATAATTTGTATTAAAATGTAACCTAATATGTATCCACAATTCTGATACATTTTCATTCTTTATTAATGACTGTGTCTTAATCTATTTTCAGTTTAAAGAAGGTTATGTGTTGTTTTATGTTTAATAAACCTTGGATTTTAAACTTCGTTGCACACATGCTTTCTCTTTCAAAATTAAATGCACAAACACAGGCTTGGCCATACAGGTTATTAAGAGCAGCTCTAATAAAACAATATATAAAACTATATGGTATATCACATGTTTAACAACATATATTTATTTTTTTACATTTCATGTTTGGTTGTTTAATAAAACATTTATTTGGTTCACTTTAATAAAAAAAATTATAATTATATATTATAATATTATTGTAATATATATTTTTTACAGAAAAACTATGCCAGTTATAAGCTCAAACCTAAATAAATAATTTATAAAAAACTTAAAACCTTATATTTAAAAAAAAAAATTGTAATTATATCTTGTTTTATAAGCGAGATATAGTTTTTTTTCGAAATATCGAGGGGGGGGGGGGGGGTTAAGGGGGCCAGGGGGGAAAGCTCCCCCCGGAACTCTTCGGTTTTTCAATTCCTGGAGGTCAAACGAGTATTTGACCAAAGTTTAAAAACTATTAAGAACGTAAACTTGTATATTGATATAAATATTTTTCTGCAGTTTAACCTAGAGAAAACACAAGTTGATAATTTGAGACCGTGAAAAATACTTGTAATTGTATTTTTTAATTATAACATTATAAAATATTATAATTTATGCACATAATATAAACATAATTTATAATAATAAGAGAAAGAGTTTGTCTTTGTGTGGGGTTGTGGCACGCAAAACACTATATTCCTCTTCTCAAATATGTCTGAAATTTATATATAGATACATATGAACCTATAATAGTGCATTTGAGGCTTATAATTTTAAAATTCATTTTAGTTTTACATTTAAACTGTTTAGAAGCTATTTTTAAATGGTCATTTAAAAAAATAGAATATCTACTATATATGCTATTGTATCTACTATTATATAACTACATTGTTATAAAATCCTGATATCTTGAAAAAATTAATATATATTTATTGTTTTAAACAATTAGAAGTTGGCGTTCAAAAATTGATTTGGCGAAATAACTCTTTTTGACAATTATGATTCAATAGAAAAACTAACGAATAATTCGGAGATGTCTTAAAAATACACCAGTTACAATATTTTGCCTTCAAAAAAATGAAAGAGAAGGAACAAACGGTGAAAACAAACAAATGGAGTAATATTTTTTCTTAAGAGTGTAAAAATGGTAGCAGCTAATTTACAAAATTATATTTTTGCACTCGGTTTTCGTACTTATTTTCTCTGACTTATTTTTAACTGAGTCTCAGTTCAATCAACTTATAACTGTGCAAGTTCTTACGCTATTTGAAACACTAACAAAAATACTTCTACTACTACTACCTAAGTGCCCCATTAATACTTTTAACCCACAAATGCAAAAACGTAGAACCACTATACTTTTCAATTTCGAATTTAAACTTAAAAAAAAACTTATGGAATTCGTTTATAATTCAATACGGTTGAAAAATTTGTTAAAATTTTTTCTGAGGTAAGCAAATATTTACTGTATAAAATCAAACGTATGATTGACCAAGATATGTCACCAGTATTATAATTTATTGGTTGAATTTTTTGTTATTTTAGGTTAACTGGATAAAATAAACGTAGTTCGCATGTTTACGTGTGCGTCTCTCAATCTTATTTGCATATTTCGTATGTTTCATCTTTTAAAAATCTCCGATATTCTGAAGTTTTATGATATGTCTAGTCCATATATGCAATATAAATGATTCCACCACTAAATCTAACGAAATCTCTAACGTGTAATCAAACATTTCACGAAACACCAGCTATTCATATCAGACATTGCATGAAAGTTTCATCATTAAGTTTCGTATTAGAAAATTAGACACAAATACAATTATGACTTTATAAAACAAACTTTCAACACATTTAACCCTTTAGGGCATGATTGTTTTTTAATTAATTATTATTCTTATTTTTTTTTTGACGCTGGACCGCTGAAAAAATACACAAAAAATCCTTAGTGCCAATTTAATTAAATAATTTATTAAAACCGTTGCGTAGCGTATATGCAACATCATGTGCAATTACTAAAATAATTTTTAAAAAATATGAAAATATAGTTAAATACAACCAACATACCTCTGGTATTAGCTAGGATTTTTTGTAGAGCCATATTACACTTATTAGTAATAAAACAATTTTCGAAAACTTCATCTTCACGAGTCAGTTTTAGAACAACAGACCTCGAAGCAACTGATTGCCTTCATCACAATCATTTTTATAAAGATACGGGACCTAGCGGCGGTTATAAGAACTAGGCACATAGTTAGCTATGTGACAATACTATAATCAATACATATATATAAGAATGGAGTGTCTGTCTGTAGAATCGAACAAAACCCTTCCAATTTGAGTTTTCTACACGAATTAGGATACACTGATTCAGAAAATCACATTAAATTTTTTTTTGTTTGTCAGTCAGTCTGTCTGTCTGTTTGTCCGGATTGAACTAAAAAACTACTGCACGGATTTTTATGAAACTTGCACCATTTGAACAATATTTTCTTAGTTTAAAATCTGCACTTTGTTTCATGTGGATTTCTGCAAAAATTCAAAAGTTATAGAACTTTTTCCATTTTTTCTAACATTACTCCTATGGGAAATTTACATCTCGATCTTCCCTTCATAACATTTTGGTTAAAAATCACCTTGGCGACCAAAAATATTTTTCGACAATACTGGAATAAACGATTCATTTTGATTGACTGATGAGTAAATGTCGCCAAATAAATTAAAAATGTCGCCAAACGAATTACAAATGTCGCCAAATATTTCCAAATTAATGAAAAATGTCGCCAAATGAATTAAAAATAGCTCCAAATCAATAAAAATGTTGCCAAATAAGCTAAAATAGAGGTCTTATATTTAAAAATATCATCACAATGGCGAAATTAGTGTCCAAATAACAAAATTAACGTCGTTAACAAAGACCTCGCCAACCGAAGGAGTAAGATAAACCAGGTCTTTCGACTGACGCCATGTGTATTCATGTTCTGAACAACTTAACTTTATGACAATAGTGCTTTTAGTTACGGAGTGGAATATTTCTATGGTGTTGAAATAGGCAACCCTAAAAGTTTAATTTAAGGTTTTCTATATTTATACCTCCATGTAGCTTATTTTTAAAATTTTACCTCAAAAACATATTATTGGAATTTAAAAATGAATATTTGATAATTAATTTTTATAAGAAATATTGTCCGTAAATAATGACCCATATGAAATTATGTTAAAAGACGGATATATAGACTCCGGTCACCAATTGGCAAAAAAAAAAAAAAAAAAAAAAAAAAAAAAAAATTCACCAAATACGATAAATTATTTTAATTTGGAACAATGCAATATTTTTTCTTTGATATATTATTGCGTCGCCAATAATAAAACTAATGAATGTTAAATTTTTCTACAAGGGTTTATTGTTACTAAATGGTTAATTTTTATACAAAAAATATGAAATTAAAAAAAAATTTAGGAATTTTTATTTCACAAAAAGAAACATTTTACAAAAACATCAGTTTAAATAGTAGTTGCAATAGCATGTAAAGTCGTGAATATAAAAATAGATTTAGGTATATCAAAAAATACTCAAAGTAATTCTGGGTAATATTCAAAGTAAATCTGAATTTTGATAAAATTTATTTTTCACAGTGCACAGAAAGTGATATGCGATGGCTACGCTGACAAGACAAAATCGCGCAGCTCTTACTGTGCAAAGTGACCACGAGCAACGCCGGGCCATATTGCTAGTAGTTAACATAAAACTCAATAGATGCAACTAGTGGTCATTTTAAAGTTGTGTAGCATATATGCTACACTATGCACTAGGACTAGAGAGTAAAAGGTACAATGTGTATGAAATCATAAATTCTGGAAATACTATTTTTAAATGATTTTATTTGTAGGATTTATAGGTGGAAGGATTGAAATGGGTCAATCAAAACATCAAGGCTTTCGGGGGAAGATTCAACAAGAATGGCCATATCCGGGAAAGTGCAGGCGCAATTGGTGTTGAACTTTTTACTATTTCATCACTGGGATCGACCTCAGCGAAAGCACGTTAATCGGATTGAGGACGTTTTTAGAAAAGGACAGTTTAGGTTTGGTTTGGTTAATTAACATTGCATTAGAATTGCACAGTGGGCTATTGGCGCCTAGGCCAGCTTAGGAAAACCCTAATTAAATTAATAACAATTTACCTACCAATATCGTTTAAAATTAAAAAAATTGGCTCTCAAAAAGAAATTTCAATCGTTATACTGTTGATATTGGGCTCTGTTTACTTATGAGTTTGCCGAACGCTGGGCTAGGGAATCGGTTTTTCATATTCTGCCACATCTGCTTTCACACAATTAATGTATTGTAAAAAAGATTTTTAATAAAATTTTCTGAAATGTAAAATAATTTAAACATAGTTTTTTGTTCATTTTATAGTCTTTGAGATAAGTTCCGGGACCACAGCCTTGCATGCGTTGAGGATATGATTCCATAGCCAATTTGAGATTTTGCATATTGTATCAACGTACTGTTGATACCTGTGTTTCAATATGCAGAATGTTCACAAATTGTTGGGCAATGGAAACTGTTTGGCGGCTTAAGTATGCATAATAAATTATTATTTTTGCTATACTTTAACTATTTTGTTTGTCACAACTAGAGGTAAATCACTTGTTTAAAGTATAATAGAAGTACTTGGGTATAACTAATGTTTTATTATGCCAACCCATCTAAATGCGATTAAACCAATGACCATTGCATGAATATTTTTTACCACCCTGTACAATTTCAAGGCTAAATATAAAATATTTCACTACTTCAAAAAAAAAAATCACTTAATACGACAAGTGTTCAATTGTATTTAAACACTGACTTGTGAAATTGCATATAACTTAAAATATGAAATAACAAGTGTTGAAATATTTAAAATAAACCTACAACTAAGAATATTCAAGAAAAGTAACCGTTTTTTCAGTGAAAGCAATTGTTTTGCAGTCAGATAATGCTGAACGTATGGCATGAGTTGCCGACCATGAAGTGGTTAATTACGATTCACTACGAATACAAATACTGAAAAATATAATCATGATTCTCACTAAAATCAGCCCTATCAAGAATATATGATGTTACGTTGAAGAATCTTTATACTTAACACTAAAAATCCTTTTAACAAAAATATTTAAAATTGTTTTTGCGTGGAGTTGTAGGGTAGAGTAATATCAATTATCCCCATAGGCAAATTCCAAGTAGTGTTATAGGGATTTTACAAATATCGTTTTGTAGTTTACGATTCCCTGCGGCAAAGTACCCGAACTGATTTTATAAACTTCTTTCCATCAAAAATCCCCAGATATAAAATTTCTAATATACATTTTTATATACAGACACTGCTCCAGACACGAATGTAACTATGATTTGTTAACTTTTTGTTCATATTGAGATTTTGAGTTACTCTTCCACCAGCTGTCCGTACGTGTTGTTGCTTTTCCACCTGTAATTTATTAAATTACGAAATGAATGCTTTAAATTTTGCGACATGTAAGTAGTTCTCAGCTTCCTCTAAAGTTTCAGTTCGGTTCTTGATTTCAGCAGAGGTAAGTAATTTAAAATTTGCATTTGAGTAAATTGTTGAATGCAATTTTCTAACAATGTGTGTGCTGTAATATAAATTTATACCTGCGTAGTCCAGTACTGCTGAGGATTAATTTGAAGTATATTGCTTTGGCTTGGGACAAGAACAACCAATGTCAAATTTATAAACTAAACAAATCTATTTTGAATATATAAATTTTCACCCCTACTGCACGATTTTTTTCTTTTTTAATTAAATATTTTTTTTCGTTTTCTTTTTGCCCCTGGACCGCTGCCAAAATATACAAAAAAGTTCTAAGTGCCTATTTAATTAAATAATTTATTAAAACCGTTATGCAGCGTATATGCAGATTCATGTGTAATTACTAAAATAATTCTTCAAAAAGTATGAATATATAGTCAAATACAATCTACATACCTCTGGTATTGGCTAAGAGTTTTTGTATAGCCATATTATACCTATAAGTAATAAAACAATATTCGAAAACTGTACCTTGACAAACCAGTTTTAGAAGAACTGACCTCGAAGCAACTAATTGCCTTTATTACAATAAATTTTATAAAGATAAGGGACCTATATATATAAAGGCTTTTATATAAGAACCAGGCACGTGGTACCCTGCGTTATTAAGGTTAACATAAAACTCAATATAGGCAACTAGTGGTCATTTTAAAGTTGTGTAGTATATATGCTACACTATGCACTAGAGCAGTGGTTCCCAAAGTTGGTTCCGTGGAACCCTGGGGTTCCACGAAAATATGTAAGGGTTCCGCGTGACAAATTTTATTTGATTAAAAAAAAATAAGAATGGTGTTTAATATATTCACATTTTCGATGAATATCCAAATTTAGCAAATCAGGCTATTCGAATTCTATTGCCGTTTGCAACCACTTATTTGTGTGAAACTGGATTTTCAAAATATGTTGCGACAAAAACCAAATATCGTAACAGACTTGATGCTGCACCAGATATGCGAGTTCAGTTATCAAACCTAACGCCCAATTTTAAGAGAATCATGGAATCAAAGACGCAGGTGAATTCTTCACATTAAAGATTTTCCATTTATTTTAGTTTATGTTTTGCATTTTTATTAATTACTTCTATGAAGAATTGTCTTTTTTTTTTTTAGTTTTGCTTAATTCAATAAAATCTGAAATACCAAAATAATACTTGTTTCATTTAATATCAGATATTAAATTTTGAAAAGTCGTTGATTAAAAAATATTCAGGGTTCCGCGATCATTGGCAACACATTTTGGGGTTCCACGACCAAAATAGTTTGGGAACCACTGCACTAGAGGGTTAAACTTGTAAATGAAGTAAAAAGCAATGTCAGCAGGTTTATCTAACCCTTCAGATCAAACAATTTCTTAATTTCTGTAACATTGCAACATGACAGCCTCTGAAGGCAATTTTCTTAAAGTTGTTAATTGTGATATTGGTCACTCTTGACCCATGCCACAGGTTTATACTCAAATGAAAATTTCCGTTTAGAATTTCTAAAATTTAAACAACTCTGTTTTTTTTTTTATAATGCAAGTTAGGTTCAGAGTGGTCTATAGGTTCCAAATTAAAAATAATAAAAATCAAATAAAAGGCACTAATTTTTATTTAACTGCATATGTTAAATATAAGAGAATTGAAATAAAAAAAATGCTACTTTAAAAAAAAAATAACATGACAATTGGTGTAGTAGATGCTTATAATTGACATTTAAAATATTTAATTGGTTGGTGATATGAAATTATCGTTCAAAACCACAGCCTTGTTTATCTTCATGCAACTAAGTTAAGCAGAATAAGGAAATCAAGAAATAACTCACGCAGTTTAAACTTTCTATGGGAATTTCGGCAGTGGCGGCTCATGCACTACAGCAAGTACAGCCGGGCTGCACCTAATTTCATTAGTGTATTTTAAAACTAAAATGATATATTTTACTAATTATCTTAAATGAAGATTAGAAATGGAAATGAAGATAAAATTTCAACTTTAAGTAAAAATATCTCCGATAAATAGCAAACCTGTTTCCGTAATGCACAAATTCAGGACAGGAAAAAAACTCCATTCAATCAAAATTGCAGCTAAAAAGCGAAGTTCGAAAACGGCTGCATCGTTGCCATGGCAACCTTACGTATTATGACTTCCCCAACACGCTAAAATGGAGGATGTGACGACACAAACGTAGCGCAAAAGGATTTTTTCAAATTGGCTGTACTAGGGATTTGAATTAAATGATTGGTTTGTTGCTGAATCGGCGAGGCGGGGTGGAGGAAAACGATCATTTCGAAGAATCTCTCCAAACGGAAATAGTTTTCATTAAGTTTGCACGTGTGTTGTTGTTTCTTTAGTTAAATTAATATTAAAATTGACCGATTCGCAAGTTTGATAGGAGGATTGATTTAATTTTCAAAAATTAAGTAAGTGTTTTCTATTATTTTTACATGTTATCTTTCATAAAAGTTGAAAGGAAACTTTGATTTGAGTTTGAGAAAGTCCGTTCATGTATGGTTGTGTAAAAAGGCGAGCGGGGTGGGGGGGGGGGGGGGAAGTAACATGTTTTCGGCTGCACTAACATTTTTGACCACGGGCCGCCACTGAATTTCGGTCTACTCAATTAAAGGAAGAGTTCAATCATACCAGTTAAAATTAGTACACTTTACCACGCTTTCGGATTAAGAAAAAAGGAGGGGGGAGCTGGATTAAATAATGATAAATAAGAGGAGATGGCTTTGCTCCAGAATACCTATCGATTGGTTCTGAAATGCATAATTTAAGGGAAAGAAATAGCACAAGTTCTTGCATTCCAAAAAATTTTGTTAGTTCTTTTCAGTTTAATTTGCAGAAAACTTCAATGCGGAATTTTGCTTACCTTATGGTCTAGAAAATTCTATCAAGTAAAAATATATAAAGAATTTTACATAAATATGGGTTAAAAATAAATAATATTTTAATTTAATATACATATAGCTTATTATTCACTAAAACCCTCCTCTAAAATTAATTGATGGCCGGCCAATTTAATGAGCTAACATTAGGTCAATGAACAGACAAAAATGTATGTAGAGAATTTTCATAAAACACTAACAAAGATATTTTGGAAGATTCCTAGAAAGGAAATTTAAAATTTGCAAAAGACTTTTTACGCGTTTGTTAAAAAAAAATTGTGCACGCAAAACATCAAGACTCTACTTGTATATATCACCATGAACTTTGTACTTTATTCTTTTTTTCTTGTTTAAAGAGATTGTTAACGACATACATATGCTTTAAAGGCAATATAGCACAGTATTTACAGTGATAGAATAAAAATACGCCGTTGATGAATGAGCGCTTTTATATGTTTCATCCTTTTTAGATATCAAACATGCATATTCTTCAAATGTTGATGTTCTGCGGAATAATTCTTACAAGCTTACTCCAGATCAGACATACTTCTGCGACTATTCAGATAAACGACAGTTACATCAAAGGGCACGGAGTCAAATTTTTAGGACGTGAAGTTCATAGAATAACGATCTGCAGCCCGTTAAAGTGTAAAATAATCTATATCATATATCTCGCACGACAAATACCTCGTTACCTTCCACCCCTACTGCATTTATGAACTATTCCAGGCCATAAGGAGAGAAAGCTCAAAGTTTAGGCACTGGTCAGGGATTTAAAAAATGTTCGTGTAAAACCCAGTGTGTCAACAAAAAATGTTTTGGTTTTAGAAATAATGTTCTTTGCAATTCCAAGTGTCATTTTAGTAATCCTTGTTGTAACAAATGATCTTATGGTACGTTTCCATAAATACCATTTATACGCTGCATAAATTAGATAAATTGCTTATTTTTCATTTTAATTGTCTATCATTAGTTTAATTTCTTTTTAGATAAATTGTTTATTTTACACTTTAACTGTCTCTCATTAGTTAATTTATAGAATACCTAGTTATTTCATAGAATAACTAGTTAAAGTGTCAAATTAATAACATATTACACACTTTAACGGACACGATCAGTTATTTCATGGAATAACTAGGTATTCTATGAAATAACTGCATTACATACTTTAACGGTAACATATGTACAGCATTATCTTGTCTTGGGGATGTCATTGAACATTTCAATGAATACATTTATTTTTTCATCGAATGTTTGGTTGATTGCGACCAAGTAACTTTTTTTTGTTATTGCAGATGTGATGATGTCTGTATTGACAGAAGCCATGTAATATTTAAAAAAAGTTATTGCTTTAAACTGGTATACTTCTAAATATTTCTTTAACCGTTAGTCTTCTAAATCGTTACTTGAATTATTTTAAAAAATAATATGCATTCACAAATATATTTTTATAAACACGATTTTAACAAATTCACAAAAATTTCAACTAAATAAAAATAAGAATGGAGTGCTCAAATAAATGACTACTGCAATAAATCGGTCAAAATATTGTTGAACGGCCTATACTATAAAATTGTATAATTCAATCTAACATATATGCAAAGAGAGTAATAACACAATTTTCTTGGAGAAAGCTGGCAAATTTTACTTTTATGTCGATCATTAGAAGATCGATTAATAGGCCTGTTTTATACTTAAACCTGTCCAATTTTTAATGTATAAAATTATATTCGTTATTAATTAAAAGTGATTAATTATTACTCCTATTTATTATATTTTTATCGACATTATGTAAGTATACAAAGATTCGAATTGACATGAAATTTGTGAATGTTGAATGATAAGATTTGACGATACAACAGCAACCACTTATTCAGTTAAATAAAAACGGGTATTAATAGCAATGCTTAAATCTCGCCGCCGCCCCCCCCCCCCCCCCCCCTCAAATTAAAAAATATATAAAACAAAAACTATCATTTACTGTCGAAATAATGTACTTAAAAATAAGAATTTAAGAACCTAATTGTTTTTTAAGCACATGTAAATTGAAAATTATTACTTAAATCATACAAAAATATAATATAAGCACACATATAAAATTATTTCTACTTACACTCAAAAATGGATAGTTCTGAATTAGATATTTTAAACCTTTTGGATTGCACAGAAATTGCAATATCGCTGTTGCAGACAATTGTAGTGGAAGGTTTTGACTTTGGAACCGAAATCGCGTGAAACACTTTTTGATGAATAAACTTTTGATGAATTTTATGTGTGACACCATGTACTTTTTTACTAAATTGAAAACAAGTTTTGGTGTTTTTTTTTCCTTTCTTTTTTTTTGCTGATATGTCAAAAAGGAAATGAGTTATTACAACTTCTTATCCCTCCCAGAGTAATCCCATGCTGGTCACATTCCACAGATTTTTTTTTTTAAAGAAAAGCATTGAATTATTTATATGGTGAATCATTTTAATTAACCTGAAAATTAACCAAATTATTAATTAAACGAAAAGAATGAATATTTTTGCTAGTTTTTTAAATAAAATAAAAAGAACACGCCTATATTTGATATTATAAGTAATAAAATCTTCCAAAAATACATTTTTTTTATATGTTTTGAAACATTTTCCAAATAAATATGTTTCTAAATTACTGTGCATATCAGCATTGAAATTTCTATGGTCTTTGTGTCACTTCAAAGACTAAATTTATTTGAGAGATGCTCCAGGTGTTCCTTTCCAACAATGGCACTGTCGGCATGTAAATGTTAGATGTGGTACAGTTGTGCCTTCATTTGAAGACGGTTTCTTCCTTAAATGATCCATCTGTGATTCAATAGAATCTCTTTCCGGATTCCCCAAGGTAGTAGATTTTTGGTAGAAAATCCAAGGTAGGAATTTTTTTAGAAATTTTAATTATATTTACAGCATTTTTTAAAAATTATAATTATATTATACATACAGCATTTAAAAAAAATTAAATACAATAAAATAGATTTTTTTTAATGTGATACACCGAATATAACGTAGTAGAAAATAGAAAAGGATTTCATCATAATATGAAACTTTTGTATACATTTTAAATAGTTTTAGATATATTTTGCAATAATATTCAAAATATGTTGTTTCTTTTAAATCTGTGTTTTAAATCCTATAATGGTTAAATAATGAAACGTGATACTTTAAATTAAATTAAAAGTAAATGTACTTTTACATAAATTATACTCTAAATTTATGATTATTAAAGTAATTGAATCAAAATTTTTAACATGGGAATAAGAGCGATGGTAAAGCAATCGATAAGTTCCATTCTTAAGTATTGATGTTATAGACTGATTTTGTACATTTTGCGTAGCTATAAATTTACTGAACTACAAAATTATTCACGAAATAAGAATAAAAAGATAAATAACTATGAATAAAACTGCTATCAAAATAGATGAATTCGTAAAATATATTTTAAACATTTATAATACCAAAAATTTAACCTTATTCTTAATCCCATTTTCTTTCTTTCTTTTAATTAATAAAAATCCATTCCAACGTAAATTAGTCTTTCACTTAGATATTCTTTCACTTATTCAAACGTTATGTTTTTAATAGAGAAATTTGTGCTAAAATAAAATTTAAAAAAAATTCTAGAAGTGCAGTTTAAAAAATTCAAATAAAACGCATTATTTATGCGAAACTCCGCAAATAGTTTACTATGTAAATATACTGTTAACTTATTATTAAAAGAAACCTTTTCATATACATACTTCTTATAAAATGCGTTTTTCAGAAACTTCTAGAAGAACAGAGAACTGCTATAAGTGGCAATAATGGAAAGCAATATCATCATAATCTGTTCTTTAGCACTCTTCTGTTTACTGGTATCACTATCAAGCTCAGAACAGAGTGGTAAGAAGTGAAATTCTATTTCATATTTCAGAGACGCATACATTAATATAATAATATGAGCTATTTAAAAAAACGATTTCTTGAGTAGCATTGAAAAACAGATTGGAAGGAAAATTATCAAGATAATAAGATGAGATGAATTATCATTATGTGTGCACCGTTAATAATATCGGAAATTGAAATTAATCTTATGGTCGATCGACCCTTTGGTTCTTACACATCCTTGGAATAGAGCCTATAGTAAATAAGAGAACTTTAGTGAGTTTAAATTTTAACTGTTGAGTTACTTTTAAAATGATAGGGTATGGGGTGCCATTTTACTGATAAATAAGATCGTATTAAAATATTCTGAAAAGGAATAACGTAATTAGTACATACATTTTATGAAATGGACAATATATATTTTTATTGTTTTTTCCCAAGGTTTTATATATTTTTAATTTTGTTTTATATTTTATTTTATACACAAACATATAAGACATAGGTGTGGCCTGGCCACAAGCTAAAGTGCAGCTGTTGAGTTTATAAAAAATATCTGCCATGTTGTAATTATAATTATTTTTATTTTATTAACCTTCTGAAAGTTACAAACGTATTTTTGCGTCCATGTATCTCTAGTATTTCCAGCAATACACGCACTTTGTAAATTCTTAAAAATACTTTATTTTCTAATATTTTCCAAACTTTTTTTATTGGGGTATAAATCCAAAGCCACATCTTTAAGAATAAACAAGTTTTTTTTTAAAATTTATATAAATTTATTAAAATATCATTTAAATTCTCTAACAGAGAAACCAGCTTTACAATTTGGTTAATTTTCTTAACTGCCAAAAGGTTAAATAATAGATATTTTATTGTTTGTAATAAACCCAACCAACCCACTGATGCAAGTGTTGTGAATTCTATGGGCGACATCGCCCTTTTCATGGAACTTTTTAAGGAACTTTCGCCAATCTTCTCCGGAAATCAAGGAATTAAGGAACTAATTCTCTCCATCCGTAAGAAGACTGAGCCGATCGACAAACTGCAAATTCTCTTCGAGTTTTTTGCTAATATCCCAAAGGACGACCTTACGCCTGACCAATCAGATGCCAAGGCTGAATAGGCTCCGCCCCTTCAGATCCGGACATGGTGCTGTGTACTTTTCTTCGTTTAAACGAATGTGATTAACATTCTCAGATCATGCATCGTTCACTGCTGTGACTCTTATTCTCATGTTCCACATTGATATCGGAGTAATGTCATTTAGTTGACGCACTTCGTTAACCTGCATAAACGAGTAATAGATATTTTATGAGACATTTAAATAGATTTTAACAGATATTTTAATTTTTCTGTAATTTTCGATACGAAAATCCGCACCATGAAAGCGGAATATCTCCCGCTAGAACTCAAGCGATTCTTGCAATTTTACAGTTGTTTTCACTGCATGTGATTTGTAATAATTTTTCTTGTTTTTTAATACTTTTTTAGAAATTTTAATTAATCGCAAAGAGACAACCAGGGACCGACTTAGAAGCTTAGGAGCCCAGGGCAAAAGAACATTAGGGGGCCCCTCGACGTAACGCAAAATAAAACTGCTAAATTTATGCACAAGCACACAATACAAAATGACGTAATCAGTCAGCTTTAATGCAAATATAATATTTTTTTTAAACTACTAATTTTCTTCTTTTGAGAATTGGAATTAACGTTAATGGTCAATTCTGCAACAGAGTTTTTTCATACATTTTTCGTTCTGTTCTTTCTTCCTTTTTAGCTTTTTTTTAGTTGAGCCAGATTCGTATGTTCTACCCATTTTATTGCTAGAAAATCCCTAATGATTACAATATTAGGAAATATTTGGTATAGAAAAAAAGTATCCGTAAACGACAAATCTACATGAGATTAGTAAACACAGCTTGTTTATGGGCTTGGAGCTTGGTCATTAATTTAATTTTACTAATGATCTAAAGCGCATATCTTTGAAAAACGCGATGCAAAAGGTGACATACATCATGAACGTGCTGAAAAGTGAAATTGATTTAATTGGGTAAAATAATATAAGTTTTGCAAAACAATTAATGATTGATTTAAAAAAAAAATTAAAAATTTTGATTAAAATAAATTTAATTGATTTTTAAAAAATTTGTTAGTAAATTTATTTTTAACTTTTCCACATATATTTCACTTTTGTGGGCCCCTTTAAAATGGAGGCCCAGGGCAAGTGCCCCGAATGCCCTCCCGTAAATCAGTCTCTGGAGACAACTTGTAAGTTGTATTTCAAACGTGTAAATTTAAAAAATATATTTTAAAATGGAGCATTTTAGTGAATTTTAAAAATGTGTGCAATGTAATATTGTAAAAAAAAAAGGTACTTAAAAAGGAGTATGAACCTACTCGGTTTTCTTTGAGTACAATTGCATCGTAAATGAGCGATGACGTATTCCAATTCAAGTAACCGTAATTTCTCAAAAATGAGCAGTGTGATTTAATATTTCTAATCTCAGCTTCTATTCAAGCCATCTTAACAAAACGACCAGACAAACTTAAAATAGTTAGTTGTTCAGAAGATGGTTTTCCATTTTATTTTATGTCGATTACTTATGGAAAATCAGTTATTAAAACTTCATTATTTTACATCCCATTCTTTTGGCATACCTTTTTAACATATATTGTATTTATAATTTCTTCAAGTCACCCTGGTAGTTTAACTGATAAGGCTCTGGACTGCGGTGCCTGAGGATCTGAGTTCGATTCCCGATAAGCGTTGGATGTAATTGTAGATATTTACTGAAAGTGATTTATGAAGACATCATAGGCCAAAATCTACTCTTATTATTCATTGTACTCATTTTTCAGTACATGTCCTTTTGAAATATGAAACTTATGTGTTCGGAGCCACGATAAACATCGAATGCACTAAAAAATTAGTACATTTTATTTATTTTTGAGTACCTATTTTTAACAGTGTAAAAAATTGGAAACTGTTATATTCTATTCTTTTAAGGATTGTGGAAAATATTAATAAAAAGTATAAAAAGTTATTTTGTTAGCTTATAATTATTCTTTTGAATTCATTAATTGAATGTTATTTACTTATAAAATAAATTTATTAATATTACGATACTGCACTTTCGAAAAGGAATATTTGCAATTTTTGCAGAACAACAAATTGTGGCGTAAAAAAAATCTCTGAATATTTATTGTAATAGAACCGATTATTGTTAAATTATTGAATATTTTTTAATATTTTAGCTAATGAATTTGCGCCCCTTTCCAAATTTCTAGAAGAACAAAGGACCGAATCTGAAATTCAAGTAGCTCAAGAAGAAGCAAGGTAAAAACATGCAATTTTTTATTTTAAAATAACAAACAATTCTTAAAATCATTTCCTTTCAATAAAAAAAAGTTCAAAATATATCAATTTTATGTTATTATATATTGTTATCAACATTTATTTGTGATAAACGATATAATAAAAATAGATAAGTATTTATTTCAAATAATTAAAAGTTTGTGAGTTTATAATAACTTTAATTATAAACTTCTCTCTTATTTAAAAGATCTTTCTGGGAAGGAAATTTCAGAAAGTAATAAAAACCAAATTACCAAACAATTAATCTTCAAATTGAAATCATTATCTGAAACCTAATCAATAATTTTGAATGTATTAGTTTAATTTGAACCCTTATATATCTAAATTCTTTTAATATTCACATTGTATTAAAAATAACGAAATAAAAAATTAAATTGATTATTTTATTTTGATTTAAGGATCTATTTAAGTATTTCATAATTTGATGTATATCTCCGAGATATAATAATAATAATAATAATAATAAAGGTAGTAGACTCTAATAAACTTTTTCACAATTGAAAAATATTTTCACAATTGGATAATATTTTCGATAAATTGTAACAAACACACTAAAACTTTAAGTATCTGTCAAATAGGTGATAACTAAACATTTCTAAAACAAACAAACTGCAAAAACAAAGCTTTTGAATTCCCAATAAAAAAATAAAGAATTTGTAAAAAGCGTGTGTGAAAAATGTAACTATTTGTACATGGGGCAATCAACAGAAAATCAGTGATAAACAACGAATGCTGACTTATAAAAACGTTGAATTCGCAATTAAATAGTGACGTAACGAAAAAATTTAAATACATAATCACCGCATAGGTGCCGAACACTAATTAAAGAAAAGTATTTGAAAGGTATGCTTAGAAGATTTCATCCAATTTTAGCAAGAATTTTTTTTAAAAAACTTATTTCAATTATAAGTCGAATTTTTGTTTAAAAAAATTCATCATTTAAAAAACGGCTTTTAAGTTCGAAGTTGGTAGTTTAACGGATAAGGCTCTGGACTACGGTGCCTGAGAAGCTGGGTTCAATTCCCGGTAAGTCTTGGTTGTAACTGTCGATATTTGTTGAGCGATTTTAGCCTATGTAGGCTAGCATCTGCTCTTTTTATTCGTTGTACTCATTTTAAAGTACATGTCTTTTTCAAAATTGAAACTTATGTATTCGGAGCCTTCGAGCATGGATCCTTTGTAGTAGAGGAATTATGACGTCAGTCTGGCTATCATCACAGTGAATCCAACATGTATGGCCCCAGACACGTGGTTAATTACGTCATTCCATTCATAAATTTTCACTGTTACACATTTCCCAATTCATCAGCCAATCGCGAGTATTTTTTAATTCATAATTTTGAAGAGATGTCACGTGATATGCAGAGGTGGCGCCACTGGGGGTGCTGGGGGGGGGGCTGTAGCCCCCCCGTCGGGCAAGCCAAGCCCCCCTGTCGGGCAGAATTATGAAGTTCGTCGGGGAAGAAGTGTTAATTTAATTGTTAAAAATAAGTTTTTGTGAAACATTAAATAATTTTTTTTTAATAAAATGGATCTGTGTCATCTTGACAGGCAGATTTCCAACAATGTTACAGTTCATTGAAATCCCGACTTTTATGTCCGAATAAGGGGCTCGGACAAGCATCCGATGGGCGCGAGTTCAATCCTCAGCATGTGTGTAACGATTTAGTAAACGGATGGTTGTCAAATTCGCCCTTTTCCCGACCAAGATACTATATTCTCCGTGTATGAGCTTGCTGGGAGGGCTGGATGTAACGTAAGGGTATTTAACGCAGTTAATTGAAAAGTAATAGTCAATAAATTTAAGAACTTTTGGGGGGTTGTGGCGTTTTATTTCAAGATTGGTTTGTCGGGCTTGACATCTCATCGTAATTTTGATCCTGTCGATATTTTTACGTTTAGGAACTTTAATTAACCTTTTTATACAGTAATTTCAACAAACAAACAAAAAAATTAGTAATAAAAAATTAGGTAGGAAGTGTCTCTCTCAAAACGACCGCGGTGTTTAAGGCATGTAACGTCAAACTCAACTCAAGCACTTTTTGGGTTCCGATAAAAACTCTACATGCTCTCAGACGAGTATGAGTTAGATGATAATGCAATTACGCCAACGCTGTTCAAGGCTTATGATTTCGTTACGTAAGTTTTCGTTATGTTCATGTTTTTGTTAAAGTTCACTTCGCCCACGCCCTGCATGCACCCTTTACACAGATACGATTTTAAAAACATTACATGTAAAGAAAAAGATTTTTACTCTTATAAAATACCGTCTCTCGTTTGTACAATTGATCATGGATACTGAGCAAAATACGTATATCCGGTATTACCGTCTGTAAAATTATTTCAATAAACGTGTATTGATTCATCCATTTTACTGGTCATAAAAAAAAGCCTAAGGCCCATTTTACACAATTCTACATTTTATGTCAACGAGTAAAACGCGCGTGAGCTTCTCGGTGATTCGAGAATTCATACGGTATGGGTTCTCGAATCACCGAGAAGCTCACGCGCGTTTTACTTGTTCGTGTAGAATGGACCTGCCTTACCTTAAATTGTACCTATTATAAAAACAAAAAATAAAACAGATTTTTTATTATACAACTGCAAGTCAAAAATTAGGAAAAAAACTCCGTTTTGAACTATTTTTTGTACATTGTCTTTACGAAACAAATTTGGCATGACGCAAAAAAAAAAAACATTTCATCCAACATTGATTACTTCAATAATACAGAAAAAAATAGAAGAACAATTTAGCCGTCCACGGCAGTCTGAGAGTCGCTTTATTTCCCAGACCAGACAGATGCCTCCAAAAGATAAAATCAGTTTCATCGAGTGAGAACATTGGCCCCTCTTCTATGTTTCTCGACCCCCTTGTGTTTCTTGACAAAGGGACGGCAAGACGCCCCTCTCGACTAGGATCCAGTTCAGCCTTAGGGGGCATACTAAACTGAGTATGCCCCCTAAAGCTGAACCGAGGCGGCCACCGAGATATTGGGAGCAATGCCGCTAAAGGGCAATTAAGGTGGTAAAAATGTCATCTGTCACTTGTTATCTTCATCTTCAAAGGAAAAGAACTAAAGGCAAAATATTTTCATTCAAGAACACCCTTTTCCATTTTATAGTTTTTTTGTTCTTTTAGCTGGCTTTTCACTGGCAAGCTCTCTTTGAATTTGGGGGTCACGCATCTGCATAGGATAGGACACAGAGAGGACTGCTGACTGGTGTTGGTACACTAGTATTTAAGGTTTCTAAGAAAAAGGAGGTCCAGTAAACGAACCGATCACTTGTATTGTACGAAGCAGTAGAACAGTCTGAGTTCCGTTCTTTATGAAAGGTTTAAAAAACTTGATAAAGTTTGCTGTTTTTAATTTTTAAAAGTGTAAAAATGCAGTAAAGTAGGCAATGCATTGAGATTAGTGAGTGTTCGATCTGCGAGGATCTATTATCATATAGTGGATTTGGGAACTACAGTATCGTCAAACTTTGATGCAATTCGTATAAGGTGAGATGTTTTAAAAATTATTGTGATTTTTTTTTAATTATTTGTACATGACAATTTAATAATATTTTATTTATTTTGTTAAGAACGGAGTCCTATCGTTTGTTGATTTTTATGTTTTCTGGATTTCGAAGGACTATTGCAATTTTTATATTGCCTATTTAATTTATTTAGTATGGTACTTTCTTCTAACAATACATTTTTTATATGAAGTTTAAAAAATACCTTTATTTTTATTACAATTTTTATTACTGTACATTTTGTGAAATTTAAATTTATTTGTAATTTAATAATAAAATATCAATATGGAATAAGTTTTTCATGTGGGATCGTTAAAATTAATATATTGAGAAATATTTGTTCTAAAAAAATCAGTTCAGAAGATATCAGATCCTATTTTAAAGGACAATCATGGTTCAATTAGGTAGTCAGAAATAGTTTTCCATTGAATGGACAGTCCATTAAATTTTTAATTAGTCCTTCTAGGTAATTTAAACATGTTAGTGTAAGTAAAATGAAAATGTAAGATTGAATTGATTAAAGAAATTTGAATTTTTAACACATATATATTTCCTAAATTATTATTAGGTTAAACAAAAGTCAAAATATGAGATTTTTATGTATTAGACACAGGCGATTCCATTGTCAATTCAGCTTTAATTTTTCAGGCTGACTAAAAAATTAAAAACGAAATTTTTTCTTATGTAACAAACATTTAATTTTAATCAACATTTAATTTTGTTCACTGTTTCATACGACATTAAAATTTATAGAAAATTTAGATTACTTCTAAAATTGAATGAAATCGCTTCAAAGTTTAAAAAAACAAAAAAAAAAACGATATCATGATGAAAGTGAAATGTTACGGATAACAGATTGGATTGATTTTAAGATACACAGAAAGTTAAGTATTAAAAAAAATCTTTTTAATATAATTTTTTCAAAAATAGTACAAATCCAAAATGTCTTCGAAAAATTAAAATATTTCTTTAAAAAATATGTCACACTTCCTATTTTTTTGTGGACTTTTAAATTTGTTATCTCAGTCGTAAATATATTGTTTGGAAAAGGTCGTGGAAGAAATAAACGAGTGCTTAAAATTTTTTAAAAAACTTTTTCATCTTCAACCATGATTGACCTACAGCTCAATGTTATGAAAAGAATTTCATAAGAAATAACTCATCGCTCATTTCCGTTGCCTTTTATAAATATAAATGTTTTATCATTGTTTTTAAATAAAAAAAACCCACTAAATTAAATGACAGAGCGGTATGATTTGTACATTTTTTTTTTACTTATCTTTTCCCCACTATACTTCAGGTTTGCGAAAACTGTAAACGAGTTAAATAGTAATTATTCCAACATAAAAATGATACTTGTTGATTGCAGTCCAGAATATTTGAAACTCAGCAATTCTTTAGTAATAACCCATTAAATATTACAAGCATTTAGTTATAATCATTTAGTTACGCAATATTTATCCTCGACATGTTATTTAGGAAAATTTTATACGTGTATTTTACGTCGGGGATATTAGCCCCCCTGTCGGGGAAGACCAGCCCCCCCGTCGGGCAATTCCTAGCGCCACTACTGGTGATATGGGTCTTTCACTCTGAGATGTGGGCTTCACGATTATGACGTCATATTCTCTCTACTACAGACCATTCATGCTCGAAGTTCGGAGCCATGATAAGCCTTGAATGTACTCAAAAACGAGTAAATTTTACTTATTTTTGAATACCTATTTTTAACAGTGCATCTCGTATGGTCTCCCAGAGACCATACGGTGCTGGATGTATGACATTATTCGACGCCGATCAAAAAGTGGTTAAGGAATTCTGTGTATTGATTAACCTCTTTTTAGATCCAAACAATGCACCCCTCGAAATCACGATTGCACTTCCAACCGCCACAGCTGCTGCAGGGGTAAAATATTCAAAGACGTATGCATGTGCTTTTACGAGGAAGGGAACAGCACCACGACAGACGAGGAAATGTGCACCTGCCAGCAACCCTGGTACCACGAATCGGTGGAAGACATTTCGCAAAAATTATCCGTATTCACAAAGTTCATTGGGTGACAGCATTTTGAGAGAAAAAAAATGACGATATTTAAAGGAATGAAATAAATATATTGTTGCATTTCTCGGGAGTTTTGTGAATTTCTTTGGGTGTTGCTGGTTATCACTGTTTCTTTAAATAGTTTTGAAGTTACAACAATGGCTATGGACGATTAATTCGGTTATTAAGTAAATGTTCTCTAAACAAGCGAGGTAATTTCATAAATAATAGCCGAAATGTGATCAAACTTATGTCATTGTCAAACTTATATTATTGGGAGATATATATGTTGTTTTGAAAATTATATAAATATGATTGATATATTTAGAAATCATGATTAGAAATTCTATTTAGCAATTTTATTTTTCAGCAATTCGAACATTTTATAGCATTGAAAAACATCAGACAAGTCAAATAAAGAATATTTTATGAAAACTGAACATAAATAAATAAAAAAAACTTAACTGCAAACTACAATGAAATACTTCTGCTTCGAAAAATTAAGTTTAATTATATAGAAATTTTGAATTCATTTGATCACACTTCATATTTTACTTCAGTCACTAATAAGACGTCTCTGTATTTTAGGCTTTCGAACTCGAAAGTTGTGTTATATTTTTAAGCACAGTTTTGAAGCGACTTTTATACTACTGCTTTTTTATTAAGTTAAAAGTTGGCCTTCATTTTTAAAGAACTTTTGTGTTAGCTGTTCTAATAAATGCCATAATTTAAAAAAAAGGAAGTATTACTATTAAATAACCCATGTGAAATAATAATAATTGCTCATTGAAAATCATCCCATATCATGTCAGTCGATCAAACATATTTTTACAATCGAATATGGCATCACAGCTGGACCAAACGATAAATTTCTCCTTCAATTACACCAAGTATTCCATTTATCTTTTTTCCAGAGATGACGAGGAACAGCAATGTATCGCCAAGCACCACGAATGCACACACAACAGAGAAAACTGCTGCAAGGGCAAACTTTTCAATTACAAGTGCAACTGTTACGATATCGAAGACGACGAGGGCAACAAGCGGGAAAGGTGCGCTTGCGAAACGCCTTTCCACCACAAATTGGCAGAAATGAGCATGAAAGTGTGGAATAAAATTGGATAAAAAATATTGACTTGACAATAAAATTTTGGGTTATTTTTAAATAAAATTGATATTTTATTTGAAATTTTATTTTTACGTTAGGCGATTTATATAATATAATACGATACCTAATAGAAAAATATAATGAATTTGAGTATTATATCTTTTTTTATATAAATTCTAGACGATTTTCTTTTTGCTATTTTAAAGAATTTCTGAAGATATTGACTAATGGGTTCAATAATATTACAGATTCGATTCAAAGCATATAGGTACAAAAAAAATAGTATACAAAAAAACAATTTAAATTTAAAGACGATGGAGAAAAAGAAAATATTGGGAAACAACTAAATTGATAAGAAAAAAAAATTATTAAAAAAATTCATTAGCATAAAAAAATTCATGTACATTGTATTACATAACACAATAACTCGTCTTCAAAATCAATTCAGCAAAAGAAACTCATTTGTAATAGTAAAAAGACAAAATAAGATTACAACTTGCAACAGTTTTAGGGGATGAGTATCTTGTCAGTCCGGCATTGCTAGAAGTGGATTCATTATAATAATAATAATTTTATTTTCTAAATAGAATCTCAACTGTTATGTCTAACCATAGATATAATGGTAATCTCTTCTCAATCATAAAATATTGTGTAGTGTTTCTTGCTATTAATTTCCAAGCAGTCGTTTTTTTTTTTCACTTATGCAGTCATTCTACTAAGTGATTTATTTCATACGATGATTTCTCGAATTAATTTTTACCACATATCATAAATCCCCCAAAGTTTCAATACAGGTTCTATCCATAGCAAAAATATATATATAAGAATGATTCGATAGGACACCCTATACAACAAATAATTAGAAAAATAAGTATATCAACCAGAGTTCAATATATTACGGCATGTTATTAAAACTATTAAATTTTTCACCAACTTCAACATCAATTATCAAATTCTTATGTTGTGAACAATTATATTTAAAAAAAAAACATATTTCAAGAATATGCCACAGAAACCCTCTATGACAGAATAAAATCGATCATTGATGTCTAGATCAGATAATGCTACTGTATAATATTAGTTCAGCTTCTATTCTCATAAAAGAAAGCAATCAAATGAGTTATTGACAGAAGTCACGATTCCTTGCCAATAAAAGTTAAATTATGGAATATGTCCCATCTTACATTAAAAAAAATAAAGTGGTTTACGATTCTGCAAGAGTGGAAAAGAATTCAAGAAATGAAAAGATTACTTTACATGCATATTTGCTTTTTTACGAAATTTAACCAATTAGAATAAATTGAAAATTGGTTAGATGATTTATTTATAGTACGGTATGAACTATTGGCTCCCTATTAATAATTTTCCGTCAATAAGAATTATCATTTCAGTAGTTATTTTAGCTCAGTTGGAGCTGCACAGTGGGCTATTTACGACCGTTTGTGTCCTATCTCGAAGAAAAGACTCTATATTAGAACAAACTTCATTGTTCTGTATATAACTCTTTGGGGCAAAAGGAGAGGAGTATACTACCAAACAATGATGAAGAGAGCAAAATTAACTTTTGTGATGTCACTTACCTTGTCAAGATGCCGACTTTTTGACAACCTCGATCGAGATTACAAGAAGTCTGTTGGAAGACATTCAATTTGTGATTAGTGGATGAGAAACCACAAGAACACCATCAACCAATAAAATTTGCGTGACGTCACTTACCGAAAACTTGCTTGTAACTATGTTTAGTTTTTATCCCTTCAGATTGCAGTATGAAGTGAAATGAAGATAAGTAATTATCTATTTAATTTGATGTCTGCATTTCTAAAAATTGTTTTTACATTGCAATTATTGGTTCAGAGTTCAAAATTTGTGGCTGACTCAGTGTTTTACTCTTCTAATATTATTGGTAAGGTAACCCAATGAGTGCCAGATGACGCAATGAAAACGTATTTTATAATAGACTTTAAGCACAACTGGCAAATTAAAAAATAACTTTAGTCATTTTCAGCAAACTCTCTGCGTTCTTTCTGCGAATTTCATACCGACTCTCCATCATGTTTGCCAAAATTTATAAAAGTGTTCATTCTCCAATTGTACATATTGCGCTTTTGCTTCTATCCATCCAATGTATCTCTTCAGCGCCTGTTGAAACCATATACGTAAAGTTCTTAAGCGACATGAGCACTAATAAATGTACTACTCCCGAACAAATGAAGCTGCCATTGAACTCGTCTGCAACTGAAAGTCAGGAGTATCTGTCATCTTACTTGCAAATATGCCAAAACCTTGAGACTATTCAACGCTACAAAGAGGCCCGCTATTTGTGCACGGAAATCCTCGACAATTTAAAGGTAATCTTGTGTCCACCCATCTCGGTCAAAGTCATTGTTAACCCTTCAAATCTCACTTTATCGAAGCAAGTCTGTAAAGATATTGGTTCCTTGAAAGATGCTGTGCCGGAGAATAAATTTATCTTGAAACGTCTCACTGATAGCTTAAACTGTGAAATGATGTGCGAAGGTATTTTTGAAAAGGCTTGTCAAGTTCTCCTTTGGAGTTACCAGCTTCAGAAGCAGAGCAAGAGTAAGTTGTATAAGAATGTTCTTATTTATGTAAAATATATACGTGTGATTTTTTTAATGAAATATTTTCTATAATTTCTAATTGATTGGTTACACGGTAAATTCCTAGTTTGCAGTGAGCGCTTTGTGCGATTCCGAAAAATTACGGCTAAGGCCAAATTGAGATGTTTATCGCCAAGTCAAAAGGAGCTATTTGCGATGGTTCAGATTCGTCAACGCTGGTTGGTTAAATAACTTTGCACAATCGCAGGGGTCCCAGAAGTCCTATTTTTTCTACTTTTTAGGATGTGCTAGGTTATCCCGGAACAAGTTTGTTTCGAATAAGGCCGTCTTGAAAGTGGGAGCAGACTGTTTTTTGGTTTCCGTTCCTTTTGAGCATATTGAATAACATGTTATTATTTTCTTACCTGCTTCTTTTTAACCTGCTTCTTTTTATGGTTTTCTGTATTTCCGATAAAATTAAACAGCACATTTATTTATTGTTTGAACTTATCTTTTAAAAAATATTTGTAGTTTTTTTCCCCGAAATACTACATTTTTGAGCAAATAAACTGTTGGTCCTTAAAAATATTTTTAATTGCCTATCGGAAATTAAAATAATGATATATTTTAACTGTTATTCAAATATTGTGCATCGCTATTTGCTAGCTATAAGTGAGGAGCATGCACATAAAACCAAACGTGTCAAAAAAATATTTAAAAAAATTAGATAAGCATTGAATTTTATTAAAAAAATCTATCCATTTTTGAAAAAAATAAACGGTAAATTCCTAGTGTACGGTGCCCCCCTGGCGTGATTCTGAAAATTGGCGCTAAGGCCTTGGCAAAACAACGCGAAACGGTACGAGAAAAAAAAGTAGAATTGTAGTACATCATAATATTGCTAGGAACGTCCGAAATACAGTTGCCAAACTATAAAAATTATCGTCCCCCAATTGTCGCTAAAACACATTTGGCGGGTACACCGTACTCTAGGAATTAACCAAATAAACTTTCATTTAAAAACTTTATGCATGCATGTTCTAAACGTTTTTTTTTTTTCTTCGATTCGCAAATTTAGATTACAGGTTTTTGCATGTGCAGTCCTCAACTAATCAATGATAAAAATCTTGCCACATACTATTATATGGTGAAATTCGTATAATAGTTTCTTTCAATGCTTGTTACTTCACATATGAAACTACTTATTCAATAATATCATAAAACACATGATCGTTATGTAATATAATTTTTTTCTTTTTGTAGAATCTGAAATTCCCAATAATGAGGCTAAAGAAAATCCTTTGGAAATAGAAATCAAGGCAGTCGCTGGTAACTATCAGTTTTCTGTATCTTTGTATTTTTTTTATACAATGTCTTAATATAATTTATTGGCTCTGAAATTTAGATTTATGCAACAAATGTTTTAGTATTGAAGTAAAACCATTTTTTTTAAACCTTTAAATACAAGATTTTATTGCATGTTAACATACTTGTACTTTAGTTCCTGAATTTTAAATTAAAAAAAGCAATATTATTATTCTAAAGTCTATTTTGGAAAGTATATGCCAAGAAAGTTAATCATATTTTTAAAAAAAATTACATTTACTTTACTAATATTCCGCATATCTATTAAATTGATTTAATAACAATTTGCTATATTCTAATTTAATGCTGTGTTGCTTTGACTAAAATGTTTGTAAAAAAAATATTCTTACTAATGTACAGTTTTTGTAGCTTGTTTACAGTTTGGCAAGAAATAATCTGTATATTTCTGTATACATTTATTTTATTTTAAAACTATTCTACTAACATGAATTTATTTTACATGTTACATAAATTTGTTAGTTTCTTAAATTCTTATTGTGCTTTTTAATAGATGAAACAAAACTGCCAGAACAAAATACGGCAGCACAGAAAACTACAGTAGCTGAAAAACAAACCCAAGTCGTAGGAAAGGCAAAACAACCAAGTGCTAATGACCTTATTTCAAATATTCAGACAACCAGCACGGTTGTAAAGCAACAGGCTCAAAACCAAGTTCCAGAACGGGGAACTGATCTCGAAGCCAATATACAAAACCCTGTTGATGTAACCCCAAAAGATCCAAGCACTAATAATATTCTGCCATTGTATAGAAATAATTTAGCTGGAAACACTTCGCTTGGTGCTGGTTCTAAACTTTCTCAAGTGGAAGAAATCCGTAGCAATGAGCTACCAGAAAATGATATTGATTCTCCTAATGCTGGTCTTGCAGATCAAGAAGACCCTCATGATAATGAAGAACAGATTCCTCATAACATAAATGTAGCTGTTCCCAATGCTAATATAGAACCATCCCAAAATCTTGATAACAAATCACCTGACCTTCCGGCTGCAGATGAAACACCCAACCTACCTGATGATGGTTCTCCACACGTCCCTGTTAAAGAGGAATCACATCTTCAGACTAAATTACCACAACCATCTGCCATTGAAGGACTTGACCCTCATGATGAGGAAGAACAAGAGGAAGTGGCTGAAACAGATCCGAAGTCTCAAGTGGCAGTTAGTGAAACTAGCAAGCTACAAGATAAGATTGAAACTCCTGTTATAAGTAATGAACCACCTAAAACTACCATCCAAAATGCTGCTACCACCAAGGAAGGCTCAACAGCTAATACGAAGAATTCGGTTGCCACAACCAATATGAAGGCTGCTGTTGATGTGAAAACATCGCCAGTTGAGGAAACTCAAAGTACAGATGGCCGAAAGACAACGGAACGTCCTTCGTCTTCACCATCTCAGGCGGGTGTTGATTCTAGCGTTGCGCCACCTGCCATCGAGGATTCGTCTCCAATGTCTCCGGCTCTTGAGAAGTTGGAAGGAGAGGATGATGTGCATGAGATGCCGGAAGATAGGGAACCAGATCAATATAGTAAATATAGTTTTCATCTTGTTTAGTAGTGTAATTGTTGAATATATTGCTTATATGTTTCTAGGTTATTGCCTTACTGTCAACAGAAAGACCAGTTGGCAGAGAAACTCAATATGATTTTACTCAAATCTGGGGGTGGAATGATTCGTTCAATTTTGGGTGTGAAACGTAAAAGGGATGGGATCCATTTGGCTGATAGTAAGAAATTTAAAATCTTTTTGTCATTTTTGATGCTTCATTTCACCCCAGAATCGAGTAAAATTGTTCATTTTTGTCGTACAATTTTATTTATTGTACATTTTTTAATTATCTTAACAGGATCTTTTGCTTTCTATTAGGAACAATCTAAAGCTTAATTTCTCAAATATTTTTATTGTGTGATGTACGGACAATATTATAGCATAGCATAGGATATAATTCCCCTTTGTGGCATACCCCCTATGTTTATACATGTATTTGTTCTATATGGAATTTAATTTGTATATTCATTGGTGGTTCCAATAGCATGTATAAAAACTATTTTTTATAGCCCTGTTTTAAGGAGTTATGGAAATTAATTTAATCTTATCATTAAATTGCCAGAGTACACAATTCAATTATATGTGAATATAACCCAGGTATAAAAACAAATAAACTACAGGTTTTATTGGAAGAAAAATAATTTATGGTAAAATTGACACCTAAAAAAAAATCCTAAATTGATTTGGTTTTTAACTTTGCCAATTTTCCTAATATTGACACTTAGAGTAGATTACAAATTATCAATTAACTATATCTAATTTTCTAAATACAAGATTCATATGTTCAGTTACATAGGATTAAAAAGTTACGGAGTCGTTGATCCAATCCTACTTGAAAGCTAGGAACTTTTATTAAGAAACTTTACAACTCTTTTACATTTACAGATCTAGTAAGTTTTCAAAATGGAATTAAAGTATATTAAAATTTTTAAACGGTACTTGAAAATGTACAAATTAATCTTGTCTTTTTTAAAAAAACATCTTTAATTTTTTTTTATTCCAAAAATAAGGAAATAGATATAGAATGCAGTTGTGTATTTTGCAAACAAGAATGATACCTTTATAATATTTATCTATAAAAAAAATGAGCATATGCTTCTTAGATTTTTGCTTTCTCAGAGTACTTTAAACGAGCGACTGTAAAAGTTTCAAAAGAAAAATAGAGCATTTCACATATAAAATCTGACATATTAGAGCTACATAAAACTTTCTTGGTAGTTGGGATCTTATAGATTTCTAATGAAAATATATCCAATTAAATATATAACAGTACCTCATTTTTATTGAGTTTTTATTTTGTCAGCTGATCTAGAAAATACTGAGGGGGACCCTGATGATGAATATGCTAGGCAAGAATATGGTTGGTATACTAGTGTTATGCATGTAATCATTAACCTGCATGATGTACTAAAACTTTGGTATTAGTAGTTTTAAACTCGCATGTGAAGTTTATACTCGGGTAAAAAGGATGCTTTGAAATTATCAAACGTTAGCTTTTCATTTTAAAATTATTTTCTGCAGTAAGCTTTTGGTGGAAATTTTTTTTTAAAAATTATGTTTTCAGGATGTCGCCCTAAAAGAAAATAGAATTTGCATATTGGACACATATTTTATTTCTTTGTATATTTGAGATAGGTAATCAATGTAAAGTACAAAGATATTCGAAGTTAGATGAGAAATAATTGGTTGTTAGTAAACAAATTTTTTAGTACTAGTTAGTAACTAACCAATTTTGACTAAATAAAAGTGTGAATTCACTTTGGTTGTTAATACAAAGGTTAGCACTTGCAACTATATAAAAAACATAATGCTTACTATCAATTAAATCTGTAGGCCAATACAGCATTTTTTTTAATGCAGCATTTTGTTGTCAGCTCTTGTGTCTTTTTTGTTTTTTCGCTAAATGTTTTAATTATTGTTAATTTATATTTCATAGTATTTTAATGTAGCAGTTTAAATTTAATTATAAAAAGGGCTTACGTCTACAATTTGGAACTTTTTATTAGATATTTGTGATCGTTATTTATTTGTTTTATTTTCTAATTGAACTTTTTAATCACAATCAAACATGAAATTTTTCCCACAAATTTCCTTTATTGAATGACTGATTTCAGCTATGTTAGTTGTTTATTGATTTCTGAAAATACAAATTGATGATAGTCTGTACAAATTGATTCTATAGGATTTTACTTTTGGTTTATTTTATTTATAGTAATTTTGCAATTTATTGTTTATTGATATTTAAGGTATCAAGAAATAAAGCTAGCAACCACATTTTTAGTACCTTGCAAGCACATGCACTCCTCAACCAATTCTTTATAAAATTAGTTAAAAGCCTTGTAAATTAAGAATTACAATAAATGAATGTGTCAAGAATACATAAAAGTAAAAAGTACCTTTTTTTTTTTTTAAACAATGAGTTTTCCCAAGTAAAAAAACTCTTCACTGTAATCTTTCTAATTCATCTAACACTTATACTGTTTACTTTAAATATATTAGATAATTTTGTATGAACCATGTAGTAATTAGTGTTCCTGTTATGCGTTTTTCAAAGAGCGCCGCGCCCTGCCCTTTTTTTTGTAAGTGCCGATGTGCCCTGTACTTTTTTTTGTAAGTGCCGATGCGCCCTGCCCTTTTTAGAAGTGAAAAATGTGCCCTGCCTTTTTTTCAATATCTTCTTTGCGCCCTGTAATTAAAAAAAATATTTTTCTGCAAAAACGTAGGTCTGTAGGATTGCCTTTGTATCCCAATCGTACCCTTTGCCCTTTTACATAACAAAAAGTGCCCTTTTACATAACAAAACGTGCCCTTTTACTTAACAAAAAGTGCCCTTTTTGACAAATCCCCCCTGCCCTTTTTTAAAACTATGTGAACACTAGTAGTAATAGCACATTACATATTACTGTATAACTAATTATGAAAATATTAAAATTTTTGTAAAAAAAAAATTTTAGGTGGAATTTATGAACCAGCTAAAAATAAGGAAATAGCACCCGATAAACCAAATCAAGTAGAGGTTCCCAAAATGGATGTTATGCGGCCGAGAGAACCAACTTTCAACGAGTTCTCACCTAGAGACAAATATGGACGTCAATCGGAAGGTTTGCCCGTATTTCCGGATCAAGAAGATGGTCATTTCTTCTTTTACTTCTTATCCATAGTATTAATACTCATGGCAGGATATTTGTTATTCCATAATAAACAGAAGGTATGTCATATGCTGGTTTTATTTAATCCATTTGATGTTAAAGTTTTGTTAAAAGTCCATCGTGATTCAGTGTACATAAAAGGAAAATCAAAATTTTATAGCTATAGATAGTATTCAGATTTTTTAATTTTATTTTTTTACGGATTATCATTGTTCTTTCTGGTTTGAAACTTGGTATAA
This sequence comes from Troglohyphantes excavatus, assembly GCA_963932185.1. Lineage (NCBI taxonomy): Eukaryota > Metazoa > Arthropoda > Arachnida > Araneae > Linyphiidae > Troglohyphantes > Troglohyphantes excavatus. The sequence goes on along the minus strand of OZ010677.1, from coordinate 46,146,632 downwards.
CGAAATTACAGCTCTGTATCTACCATAAAACCTTGATTAAAACAAAAAAATAATCTTCATTGTTTTAACCCCTGAACCCTTGAAGTGTAATAATTTTCTTCTAAATGTTTTGAGATAAATTATCGTGTAGAAAGACATGACTTTATCAAGCAAGCAATTGGGAAAAATTTATTTTCAAAGAAAGTGATGTGTACTGGTTTTCAAAGTAGTTGCAAAAATTTTGTAAAGTAAAACAGTTCATTTACATCTATAAATAAAGTCATGCAATAAATTTACAATATACTTAATTTTTTTTTCTTTTTGAAAATTTCCTTTATGTATTACTGAATGGTTTTTAAAACAGTTAGCTGATTTGAAAAGATAAATATTGTGATTACGTCTTTAAAATATCTCAAGATTGCCCTTTTTTAAATACTTTGTTTGCCTACTTTGAATGACATTCGGTCAAAGCATGTTTTAACCCTGAATTATTCAATGATGCTTGTCGCCGTTTAAAAAAAAAATTACACTATCAAGGTTGTACACATGTATTAAATTTGCTTCTATCACTACACTATTACCTGTTTTCAAAATCGCCTACTTAAAATTTTTAAGACTGTTTGCATCTATAAACAGATTTGAAATAAAGAATTTCTAATATTTATAAAAATAGAGTTCCGCCTTCTACTCGGTATTGCTCGTCCATCCCCCACGTCACTTCACCTTCAATTATAAAAAATTGGGTTAAAAACTTTTGATTTAAGGTAGACAGCACATTTTTATTTTAAGATTCAAATTATTGAAATAATTTAATTATAGATAATTAAAAGCATAATTGGGAGCACACTCCAGATAATTCAAAGATTAAAAAAGATTATTTCTTAGTATAAAACGAATTTTGCACTTGCACTATGTATTAAAAGTGACTTGTCTGTGTATTTGCTATTGCTGCATTATTAGCAATTTTTTTTTTTAATTGTAGGAAACTTTTAAAATTCAGACTTTCCTGGTTTTCTTTCGCAAAGCAATCTAAATAGAGTTCTACTGTACTAGGTTTTTTTTTGTTGCATTTATTGCAATTTAGAATTTTTTTTAAAACTAATTAGAATCTTATGAATATTTAAAAAAATTCCACCTTTTAAAATAATTTTTTCTAATAGAGAAAGTAATAAGCACAAATTCAGGTATTATGTTTGTATTTATATATTTTGTTTATACTAACAGCTTAACACAAAATAGCTCCTATCATAAATGTCCCATTGAAACAAAAAATTCCTTCATCTTATTCTCTAAATGAATTATAAAATTTATAATTACTATTGATCATTACTTTTTGAGATGCGAATCAATCATGGAAAAGATAATGAATTTGAATATTTCAATAGTGGTAGTAATTTTTATGTACAATAGATGTATTATAAGGACCTTAACCTCCCATTCTCTATCCTTATTTGGATAACTTTCATTTTTAAAAGTTACCACTGACACACTATAAATATATTTTATTGCTAATGGCGTTGTTGTTGCCAGATTCTATTTCTAGCTATTAATTTTATATCTTTCAACTTTTTTTACTAATTATTTAACACTGAACCTACCAACATTTCATGTATACCTAATCTTACCATGAGCGGTCAAATGACCGCTTAAAAAAAAATATATGTATATTAATATAGAAAGAGATTTTAGCCAATTACATAGTAAACAAAATATTTTTTTTCTATTTAGAAAAGTTTTATTTTTCAGCAAATTTTTTACAAATTGCAGTATTTTGTGTTGCACATTTTCCGTTGCCGTCAGCGCCGCCTGCCGTGAGTCGGTCTGTACAGCGTTGCCTGGTTGGCCCACAGAACACTTGATACCCAGATGGCTGGATTACCGCAACACTGTAGATCCACAATTACTCTGTGGACACGTAAAACAATTTCAGGAGTGCGCTTTCCAAAGAATATAGTCGTAAAAAACATGAATTGTTCAAATGACCGCTCATGGTAGACTAAACATGCTATAATTTTTTTTCGGAAAGTAAACAACAAGGAAAGTTGTGAATATTGAAAAATGGGTTGTATGTATATTATAGGAAAAGTCAATAAGTTACATGGCGATTCAGTAACGTTGTAAACAAAAAATTCTAAACGAAATTTCAAAACGGTCATTTGACCGCGCATGGTAGGTTTAGTGTTAATGCCCAGTCACCATCAAACTTTGTGGCAAGAACCATTTTAAATGAAATCTAGAATACCTGTAATTTTAAAACTTAAAATATTGTTTTTAAAAATGTTATTAACTTAGTGATAAAATATTTAAAACTAAAGATATTATGTTATTTTAATAAACAACAAGATCTTAAGTTTTACATAATTTAAAATTTTTATTTTGCAGATAATCGCTTTGATCGTCGAAGGACGACATGAAAGGAGGCGCAGATCTCATGGTGTTGGTTACAAGAAACTCGAAACCAAATGAAAATTTAAGTCTTCAATTCTCATTGTATATAAAAACAATTGTTCCTCTTTTTTCACAGTTCGATTTGTGTTTTTAGTACAAATCCATAGATAGTAACAGAATCGTAGTTACTGTGTTATTTATTGTTTTGATGTAATCCCGAATACAAAATAAAGTCATTTCCATTTATTTTCTTTGTCATAAAACAATAATGATTAACCACTAAGCTAATAATCTAAAATACCAATTTTAAAATCAAGTTATTTAAAATTTGGCATGTTGTTTTCATAAACATCTTGTATGTCAACGAAATCCTTCTATTAAAATTTTCCTTTTTGAAATATGTAAAACATAGTTATAAGTATTTTCAAAATTTTATATCATCCCACCAGTACTGCAACTTGATAACTATAAAGCAGCTACCAGCTAGTACTGATAAAACAATATGAAAATGACAAAAATTATTTTAATTTCAATTGGACAGATGTGTATTTTAAATTATAATTTGATGTATAACTTTAACTGTTACTTGCAATTGAATGACAAATTGTTGCAAATTTCGGCATGAAGATTTTAACAATTTTCAAATGTTTATTTCAAGCTCATATTCACCTTCACTGTTAATGACAATAATGAATAACGTTAAATGACATTTCATATTAAATAAGGTACTGGTGTCAAGGTCAAAAGTGCTAAGGTATATTGTCTCTTTGTGTACCAATTTTCTTAAACAACTTCAAATTTAATATAGATCCATTTATTTAGGGATTTTCACCAAATATCCAATATAGAAGAATACTGAATATTATAAATTTAGAATATTTATCCTTATTCCTTACTAAATGTGCATGTTTTTTATATACAGTGATTTCATTGAAATATAAGTTGCTGAAATTTAAATGACAGAATTCAACTGTTTTGAATAAACCTCCTTATTTTGTGATATATCGTTAATTTATTTTTAAAAACCTTATTGTACAGAAATTTGAGTTCATACAATAGAATTTACGAACAATAGTAACGAAATCATAGTTAGGGTTATATAAACTATTTTTTTTTTTAGAAATATAGCATTAAAATATAAATATTTATTCACGATTACCAAACGCAAATTTAAATATTTGAAATGTGTGGAAAATTTATCTAATACTTTACAACATGTAGTTTTTAACTTACAGCTAATTAAAAGCAAAATTATATAATATATAATTATTAAAAAAAAACTCTTAAAAGAAGAAAAATTGTTTTAAAAAGCGTAACTATTTAAATTCAGATGTCCTCTTAGGGAAAAAAAGATATTGAAAGTGGTAAAGACAGATTTATTGTCTCAAATGTCTGTTGGGGTCAGATTTAGGCATAGGCTGCAGCCTAGGAGACTGCACCACACACAAAAAGCCAGCTTGTGGGAAAAAATTATTTGGAAGGATAATTCAAATCTTAATAAAAAATATGCAATATTTTTCAGATGGAGAAAAACTCGTTTTCTTAACGGATTTGTACAATGTAAATGTACCCTAATGTTTTTATCTTCTTAAAAAAATATGCTTAATTTGTGATAATTATAATGTGTTACATTTTTTTGGAAATAAGTTTTTATTTTGCTTAGTCATTTGAGGGTAACACAAAAATGACTGCAATATTTTATTATTTTCATACATTCCACAATACCATTGCACTTTGAAATTTCTTGAAACCGTAGATATTTTGTAACATAATATGGAAATTTACAAAACACAGTATCCAAATTACACTTAAAAATGATTTAATTTGTAGTTCCAAAATATATGGGTGGATATTGGAGGGCCCGCAACAAATATACAGAATAGGGGCCTAACTCAAATCCGTCTCTGGTTGGTGTAATTTCAAACTCTTAATCCGTCAGCAGTTCAAAGATTTGTCGGAAGTAATGTTGGTAAAAATTCTTGGCATATTAACCTAATGTCATTTATTTATAGAACTTGGGGAAATTGTTTTAAATTTATTTCAATATATCAGAAAACAAATGCTCAAGCTCCAATAATTAAAATTATTTTACCCTCTTTTATTGTTAAAACTTCTTTTAGCCCAGCGGCGCTCAAGCGATTTTGGCAATTGTAAAATTATTACTTCTTAGACATTTAAATAAATTTTCCTGGGCAATGGGCATGCAATTTTAAATTATTTAATTTTTTTAAACATTCATTGAAAAAAGAGATGCTTGCAAGTTATATCTCAAACCTTTGTATTAAAAATATTGCAAAATGAAGTATTTTTAGGGATTTAAAAATTGTGTGCGTGACTAGAAATATGAGATCCCTGGAGAGATGTATATACGGCCTTTCGCGTCAGAAGGTTAAAAGTCTTATTGACTTTGCAGGCTTTCTTTAAGCAGGCATATATTAAATGTGTGCACACTAAAAAATTTAATAGTGAATTTTGATGATATTAGTATTTTTACAAAAATAGGCTTCAAAATATTCGATACAAAAATTATTAAAACTAAACTATTTTGTTAATTTTTTAAAATTTAATAATTTTGCTCACATAAATTTCTCTTGGGGATTATTACATTTAGTCGAATACTATGTTCATTTTTAGTAAATTTAATAAAAGCATATTTAAAAAAATATATATATTTAAAATAAGTGTATACTAGAAGATATCGTTTCAAGATTCGACTATTATAAACATTGCCATTTTTGCATAATGTTGATTGAAACTTAGTAAAACAGAGTCAATACAAAGATTCAATTTTTAAAATGCTATTTGATCTTGCAGCTGTGAGTTAGCGTTTCTCCTCGCACATTACAGTTGTCAAGTTGAATCCTGAATCTTTTTAGATGTTAATCTGATTTAGAATTCCAGTCGCCGAGTTACAAGATGTTATTGTACGCAAAGAAAATTGTTCAGCTTTCAAACCAAACTTATAATAAACTTTATAACTAGAAAAAAGTTTCAATGTTTTCGGATACTTTTGTTTGTTTAACTTAGTGGTTCCTAACATTTAGAAGTCCGCGGACCACTAAGTTAAACAAAGTATGGACCCACAACCTTCTAATAACATAACTCTAAATAAAATTCAGTCATCAAATATTAATGGTGCTAAATATAATTCAAGCATTGTATTGTATTTTTAGTAAATCAAATTAATTTCACAGAAGTATTGAATTTAATTTTTTTAAAGTAACATTTCAAATTTATATGTCTATTCACGCAATACAATAGGAAATAGATGTTTGAATGCATGCTTGCACCTGTTCCCCCAACTGCGGTATATTTTAGCGCAAGTTTGAGAGAAAAAACAAAAGTTACACCTTTTTAAATCAAGTGGAAGAATCTCATTTAAATTTGTCTTTATTTAAATAAATCATTAATTTAAATTTAAAAAAAAAAAAAATTAAGAAATCCTTTGGAAATAAAAATTTTATTGATGGTGCCTTTTTCATGGTCACTTCCAACTTTCCTTCCTCATTAGGTATTTTCTTTAAAGTATATTTTTCACTTGCCCATTCTTATCTATTCAAAGTCCTTCCCAGCCCATGTTTCCTTACCCCTGAGAGATAATGAGTATTAAGACTTTTGTTACTGTATTATTTTCTTAAGAAAGCCCTTTGTTTAAATTAATAAAATATGTCTTGTAGAAGAAAAAAACTCAAATTTAGTTTAATTTTAGTAGTAAATTTGAAGTGGGTCAAAATGGAAGTATGGCTATTAGCAAAAAACGTTGAATTCATATAATAAAGCTAATGCAATAATAAAATAGTTCATTAATAAAATATTAATTCTTTTAAAATAACTTCCTTAACTCTCTTGAACACAAATTATTAACTACTCATAAACTACATTTTTGTCTCCAAATACCAATTTAAGTCAAACTTTAACGATATCAAAGAAATTGAATTTCTATTTTAATTTGATTCTCAGAAAATGTATCTTAAAACAAGAAGCTCGACTGTTCAATATTGTCAAATCAAAATCTGTATTTTTCTTAACCCTTGGCAGGGCTGCAAAGATATAGCAATGCTATAAATATCGGAAGGCTCCGCCTATCGAGACATTTCTGCCATCTATTGTATATAAATGAATAATTTTTATAATGTAAAATCAGTATGCATATAAGTTTACATACTCTGCGATAAAACACCAATGATTTTCACCAAATGGCTGGCAGTCAAAAGAATCAACATAAAAATATGCTTAAAATGGGAGTCGCATCCCTTCGATCTGCAAGTCAATATTACAATAATTTTCGAGCGTCAACTAGATATTCATATTACAGAGTAAATAATGTTTTTGATAACGAGCAAAATATTATTATAATATAACTCCACATATTATACAATATAAAAAGTTGAAAATACAAGATTCCCCAAGTTATTTTTTATAAGAAGTTATGGAACAATATATAGTTGGTTTGGTTAATTAACATTGCACTAGAGCTGACATTGGGCTATTGGCGATGGTCAATCTTGAAGGAAAGACCTGTGAACAATGCCTCATATTTTTTAACCATGGTCGGATAACGAGGACAACACCTGAGCTAGGAACAATATATAAACTTATGTAGTCTCGTGTATATATATAAACTGGAAAAAATACACATAACAGTATATCAATTGAATAAACTTTAATTAGTGAAGATTCAGTAGCGTTGCCAGGGAAGGGCCACTAGGCTTGAGGTCTCATTGAAATTTATACTGTATATATATTTTATCTTGCAACTCTTTTATATTGTAAGCCATATTTAATCAATATTATTTTTAATAATCTTCAATATTACATCACACAGTTGAACAAAAGTATAAAATAACTTTAGTGTCGCTCTTCCTCCCAAATAATGTGATATAATTCAGCTTTGTCCATATACTTTATATTCTCATTAACTTCTTATATAAGAATTTTTTTTTTAAATAAATTTCATATTGAATTTATATAAATTTAAAATATCTCTGCTAATTTATTTATTAATAATTAATTTAAGATGATTTACTTAGATATGGCCCCATATATTACAAAAAAATACTTAAAATGGTATATTTTATAAATATTCAGCATTAATTATTTTTCTTTTAACAAAAACTTGCTTGGGCCTCCACAAAGATATGCCACTTTCAAGATTTACATTGCCTTTAGAGCAGCTTAAAATGTCATTCAATAATTTAAAAATTATATTAGAGAGAAAATACATATTTTCGAAATTCACTGAAAGTAAGGTTTCCACACACCTGGACACTTTAGGGAATTTTTTGCTGACAGAGCATTTGTGATATTCCTTTCCATCAATAAATTTTTTTTTTAAAAAATCTAATTTTTTTTAATACCTTTATAGATTATTTGCAAGCATTTAATTTTTATAGGTCTTTCGGTACAGATGTAGTATAGGACATTTGGCGTGCGATTTTTTTTGGCGTATTTTACAGAGGCGATAAATTCATAGTATGGCAACCCCACCTGTCTTTGTCCGTTATTTTTCATATATTTACTAATATGGAATTTTTTTTAAATCCTCTTGAAAAGTCAGGTAATTTTAATCTTAAAGAGTGGCAACCCTGCAAGTTTTTAAAAATATCCTCATAAGATTTTATTATTATAAAAGTATGAATTCAAAGGCAATATAATTTAGATTAATAGAGCAATGATGAGTTCAATTACAAATAACATATTTATTATTTATAGAAGAAACTTAATAAGTTGAATGTTACATCTCCCCAAAATATTTAATTCGATAAACAAATAAAATCATTTAGATAACTTTTTCTTCTTTTTGGGCGGTTCATCTTTTTTATCTTTCTGGGTTACTTTCTTCAAAAGCAAGAGCGGTGTACCTTGATTATGCAAACCTTCCTCCCACCTTTTGACTTGGTCGTTATCAGAAATCGTAAACGACACAGACTTTCGTTTCTCGGTAATGCAAAGACTGTTCTCTTCCACCTTCTGAAGAACCGTCTTCAACTGCTGGTTGTACTTGGAAACTTTGCACTGCTTGATGAAACTCTTGAACTGCATCACAGCAGGCAAGGCCAACTCGGGGAAACCAATCGAACTGGCGTAAATCTTCAGGTACTCTGTCGTCACTCCGCACACCTCGGCTATGCACGAATCTTTGAATCCAGCCTCCGACAACTGAGACTTGGTCACCTTTAATGCACAGGAGAATTCGACAGGCTTCACGCTGAAATTCGACTTCTTGTTGAAATCCGTCAGCTTCAAAACGTCGAGAATGAAAGGCAATATCGGGATAAAAGTTCCGGTTGTTTCCGACACATGCATCAAGGCTTTGATGAGATGAAAGCGTAGTGGAACGTATCTAGCAGTCGGGACTAGATTGATTGCTCCAATGGCTGTTTGAACCAGCGGGTAAATAAGCGACTTTAAGGCTTCATGTTCTTGGAGCCTACAGAGCAAATTCGACCACAGTAGAATGCAGTGCGTATATTGCCAGTTGTAGACAGTCTGGAATGACTCCTTTTTCTTGGTAGTGACAGCATTTCGTAAATGGATTGCCATTTGACGTATGTATATGAATGCATGCTCATACGCCATATCTGGATTCAACGCGTAAACTTCGGTTAGGGATCTCTTCATGAAGTTTATCATGGGCCACGTCGATGACGAGGTGAATTTGGTGTTTTTGATGTACGAGAAATACATCTCCTTCAAAATCTGACCGAGGTATTCTTTCGAGAAGGATTTCGTGCTCCGGACGATGATGATGAGGCTCAGGACTCGCACCGTTTCTTCCTCTCTGCACCAGAAGGAAATCATCTTCTTCACGAGATGTCTGGACAGTTTGACGAACACGCAATAAAATGGGATCAGATGCACAGTGTGTTTCAACAGCAGGGCGAGGATTGAAGAGTCGTTCATGGCAGAGAACAACTTCAGCATGTCGATCAAGTACGACTTGATGCTCATCTGGAGCTTTTTCCACAGCTTCGATTTCGTCGGGTCGATTTTCTTTCTGCTCTGGTCCGTCGGTGACAGCTTCATTATTTTGCACAGAGCAGGAGCCAGGTCAATCAGGCACAATTTGATTATGTCATTGAAGAGGTCGCTGTGGGACATGTCAACCTTGTTGCTGGTCCCCTCTGCTTGCTGTACAGCGGACTTGAAGGCCGAGATGAGCTCTTTGCATAGTTTCACGGTCGGTTCTTCGCGGATGTGGCTTTTGATGTAAGCGAGCTTCTGCGAGGAAATAACAGCTTCGGACGTGGAGCTTTCTTCGTCTTCCTCCTCGTCGTCGCTTTGGTTTTGCTCGTCTTCCACGTCCTCCTCCGCGTCGTTTTCGGAATCTTCAAAATTGAGGAGGTCTTTGTCGTTTTCTTTGAGGAATTCATAGAAATCAGGGTCCTTAGCTTTCAATCGCTTCATCGATGCCGCATGCACCGCGGCATCGTCAATTTCAGAGTCGCTGTCTTGCGCAGACATTTTGTTTGATCAACACGATGAATAAAACAATCGGATAATAGCTCAGTTTGTAACGTGAAATCAAATGTCTCAGATATTTCTCTAACTCGATGTATAATATTTATAAGAAGACATAAACATACCTAGGTCCAAAATCAACCACGTGGTATCATTTCAGATCAGTTCAGAATCGGATCGAGAATTGCAAACCAGATTTTAAAAAATAATTTTATTATGAAGTCATGAACTCCAAACCCATGACGTCATAAATGGTAAAATCTTCCAAAACGGCGATTGAACACACAGCCTTATGATTATGAGCTCGATATCCAGGCTAACGTGAGTTCTCCAATTGGCAGCATCATTTGAGAAAATGTGACAATTGTGCATGTGAGATGGGAGGGGGAGGGGGGGGGGGGGGGGGTTTGAGCGAAAATCGTCGATTTTTAAAAAAAATAATTTAACAATTTGAAATTCCCGACTCAACGATTTGAAATTCCCAACACAACCGTACTAAATATCCCCAGTTCCAACTAATCGGCATTTTTTATTCTTTTTTCATTGGGTAATATTGAACTGTTCTCATAAAAGCATTGATTAGTTGCACTCATATGTTCTCATGCAGTGTTCGTTCTGAAGTCTAATTTAAATGTAATCTTACAAGTTGGGCCTTCCTAGCTTTTATTTGCTAATAATATTAATTTTCTTGAGGCATAAATTTTCCCAACTCGGGGATTTTTAAAATTTGAAATTCCCAACTTTCAGGGTTTCCAGATTATTAGGGGGGGGGGGGGGGAGGGGGCGACGGTCCTGATAACAAGTTCAGAAACACTGCGTCTCATGGAATGCTTGAATAGGTGTTTTTTTATAGAAATTATTCCAAATTAGAAAAATAGTATTAAAAAAAAGTAGGTCCCGGGTCTCAAAATTTTAAAACCTTTGCACTTTTGAATGAATTTCCCGAGATTTTGTTTTGGTATTCATTTATGCTATAACGCGTCAAGGTAATAGATTGTTGATATTTTTTTTAAATAAATAACAAACATTATTGGTGTAAGTATTTTTTTTTAATTTCAAAATGGTATTTATTTTAAAAATTGATTTTAAGAAAATGCAATGGATCAATCAATTAATATATTTCTTGTAGTAGTTTACTTATAAGGTAAACGTATATTAGAATAAATTATCTCGTAAAAATATAAATTAAATGCCATCTTTTAAAGAAGGTAACATTTTTAAATAAATTTATTAAAATATCATTTAAACTCTCCAACAGAGAACACAGCTTTATAAATTGTTTAATTTGCTGACTGCTCAGAGGATTAATATATTTAAATTAACAAATGTTATGCTGCATGCTTTTCTAAAGATAAAATTATAAGAATAATTAGTGCAAAACACTACTTAATAAACATCATTAAAAAACGTGTTTATAAAGTATTTACAATTGTAACACTTAAAAAAGTGGAGCGTTTAGTTCTAAAAACCCGTTCAATCCATTTTCATAAAATTTACAAGGTCACACCAAATCCAAAAGTGTTTTACAGTCCTGTATCGTGATTTAGATAATATTTTTTAAATTAAGTTTTATTGGGGAGGAGGGAGGTCTCCAAGCATTTAAGGCATACTTTCAATATTGTAGTATTTCCAAAAATTTAAAAATTGTATTCAGCCGATTATGAAACAACCTGGTCTGGGTAATTAATTAATCCTTTTGGTGAAATCACTATCAATTTATTGGTCTCCGGCCCACCTGTTCTAGCAAACCTAGTTTCGATTAAAAACAGAAGATGTCTGCTCAATATTTTGATTCCAAAGATTCTGATTATTCATTTTATTTTCCGACCAACCAACATTTTCACGATTTACAGACGCAAAATGTACATAGACGTATCAATACAGTCGATAGAGGCGCTAGATTGAAAATGTTGGGTTCAGCTATTTTTGACCTTAATCCACGATTTTAATGCAATGTTAGACTGGATTCAGACACTTTTGGTTAATTGGCATTGCTAACTGATGGAATGCAATGAAACTTGTGAAATATAAAAGAAAAATGCGAAAAACATGAATAAATAGAAATTTTAAACTTATAGTTATATATAGTACATAAACATTTTCTAACTGATAGTTAGAATTTTGTGTTGGTCCCAATTGTACAATATATTGCCCATTTGCACTGTCCGCTGAAAATGTTGATAGTTACATCCATGTTAAGAATTTTAGCTCCTACTCTACTGTATTTTCTTCGAAGGAAGAAAAGTAAAACCTCTACGCGTGGCCAACCAGTAGGTAGCCTGTCTAGATGTTCCCATTCACCCAGTCATTGCTACCGAATGCTTTCATTGCATCAACAACATCAGATTTCCCCCTACACTCTCCGTTAATGGTGGAGCCGCGATCGGCAGCTCGAATCACGCGGCTAATTGCGCCTGAAGATTAACCTCGATTTGTCCTCCGCGAAGTCGGGGTCCACGGGTAAGTGAGCACACGGAGGACGGGGCAGGGGGAATCACTGGAGCAGCATCTTTTGGGCTGCATCCGTCTGGGGTTTCCTCTTTTCTTCCTGTTGTTGAGTCGTGTACACGGATTTCTCAATCGAAGTACAGGTCGTTGGAGAATCCTTGTGTGGTGGTCCTTCAAACACCCGAAAATTTCTTTCGGGGTTCGAGCGATTGCTTTGGCTCGACGGTTAAAGTATCGCACAGCAACGCGCTTCATTGGTGACCCGGCCTGAACACACCTTCTACCGTACTTCACCTAGGCCGTACTTCTTCAAGATGGCCTTGACTTACTTCACCCACTTGATGCGTTTTATAGTGAATTTTCATTCATTCCCCTGTCCGACTTACTGAGAGCGGGCATCTTGGTGGTCTTTCAAATACAAGATACTTTTCTTAGGGTTCGAGTAATTGCTTTGGTTCGACTGTTAAGGTATCGGTATAGCATGCGTATGCGTAACATCTTTGTCCAGGATTCCAGGTTCGAATTCGGGCGAAAGCACCAACACCGACTCTAAGTTGGCTGTGGTTGGCGCTGTGCTAAGTCGGTGCATTCCAAAATTATATATATAAAAAATATGAGTAGTCGTTTTTCTATATCAAGTATTGATGATTTTGGCATGAATATGTCATGTAATTATATACTGTAATATATGTGTATTTGTAACTATATACTGTAACTATAATATATAACTACATACTTGCCCGTATCTTTCAGTACGGGTGAGTATATAGTTGTACGGAGTCACAAAGTAAAAAACGACATTTGTAAAGTTCTTATAACTCCATTTGGAATCAGCCAATGGCACAAATAAAGTGTAGTACCATCGTGTAGATGAACGTGCGAGCCGTGCCGACTATCTTATTAAAAAATTACGCCTTCTGACTTTTGTACCACTTGGAAGGAGAATGTTGCCTTTTTGTTGCCGTTTGCTGCATTGTCGCTTTCCAAAGTAATTAAAAATAATAATGTTTGAAAAATAGTAGTTGATTAACATATCATATTATTGTAATACTAACTTTTATTAGAAACTAGTATTTAGCCCAACAGTTCTTATCTTTTAGGTGGTCGCGGACCACCAATTTTAAAAATTAGACAATGTCGCAAATCGGAATGCCACCACTTTCTATTATCAGGAAAAAATTATGAGGTTACAAAATTCGAATGCTAATTGTATTTCATATATTAAATATTATACATTATAATAAATTAAGACATCTAACTATTTAACTAATTTTTTTCTATTTAGATAAAGTAGCTTTTAAAATGAATGAAATTATGCGTTTTTATTTTATTTAAAATATTAATGATGAGATTGCAAATTACAGCATTTCCCCTACTTCAATATTCTTGCGGTAAAACAGCATACTTTTAAAAATGCAAGTAGAAGAATTTCACTAATATATTTTTACGCATTTTATCCATACAATATATTAGTAGATTCAAAATGGCGACATCAGAAAGAAAATGAGGCTTCTTACAACAAAATATGACAAATAAATTAATTTCTAGTTGAAATCCGTAAGAATTAAAGCAAAGAAAAATATATAAAAATGGGGTATTAAAGTACAACATTTTAATTATTTTATAAAGGGAAATTATGATTTCTTTATTAAAATTGCTTTTCTATAAAAAATACATAATCATACAATAGCCAAATTTTTTTTTGAAAAAGCAAAACAAAAACATCTTTATTGAATAAAAGTTCTACGAGTCATTTCGGACCACCTCACGGACCACCAGTTTTCCTCGGACCACGGTTGAAAACCACTGCTTTAGTGTATTGTTATCAAGATTACGATTTTTAAATCTTTATATCGGCCATTTGAGATTTTTTTTGGAATTTTCTAGATGTGTTCGAAAAGAACCAACTGGCCAACAAATAATTAATGGCGTGGTTATTGTGGCCATCCAATTGGAAAGCTTTATTTTTCGTAATAAAATTAATTTTTTTTGTCGTCATAGAAATAGGCTTCGTTAATTCCATAGTTACAAGAAGCGGCAGTTTCCTTAGAGTTTCTTTTGGTTTCTTTATTCTTCATGAGACAATTCCGCCTCTTTTAAGTCAACATACACAATATCAGAAATAGCTGTCTCAAATTTCATCTGTGTACAACTGAAGATGAATCACAGTTAAAATAATTTATTTTTCTTATATTGATTATTCTAGATAATTGAATGTTGAATAGCCGATATTATACTAAATGCTATTCTAAATTGTGACATTCCCAATTCATTCCAAAAAAATTAAAGTCCAAGAAATTATTTTTTAAATCGGTATAATTGAAAGCCGGACAAAAGAAAAATTCTAAATACATAAATTACAGTAGAAGTAAAAATACATTTAAAAAAAAACATCCGGGTCTGAATAATAACATTTTTTTTTAAAGCCAGGTTGGCGCAAAAGTCAGTTAAGAAAAGGTTATTTCTTTTTATTTAATTTAGCGATCAATCTAACTACTTCTGGCACACTTATTCAATTTCCAATCGATGTAAAAATTCCTTCCACCCTTCAGCAATTTGTGTGTGAAATAGGGCTTTCAGATCGATCACATTATAGGGCGTTTATATGCTTTTTTTCACAAGTGGCAATCAAACTCTTTTTTATCTAATTAAGTCCAAATACCAAGCGTAAAGTTTTGTTTTTGTTTAAATATTTTCTTTAATGGTAATCCGCCAGCCCCTTCGCTTTGTATACAGTAATCTCAGTGACAAGGACACAATATTTTTTTGTTTTTAATTTCATACCATAATTTACTTTTTCTTATAATATTGAGTTATATGTTGTTTATTTTTTTAATATTCTAAATAACGCTTAAAAATGGATTAATATACATTGAATAATAATTGAATAATTAAAAAGTTTGCCATTGATGTGTGTGAAACAGAGGTTATTGCGAAATTATATATTAGACTTGGTGATAGGGTGATGGAAAAAAAACGAATATATACGATATATTGGTTTCAAAAGAAATAATTTAACCTTTCCCAATTTAATTGCTTGAAAACATTTTAAGTTAAAGCAGCAGATGGAAAGAATCAATACTTATATATAAGAATGGAGTGTCTGTCAGTGGAATCGAACAAAACCCCTCATTTTGAGTTTTCTCCACGAATTAGGACACACTGATTCCGAAAATCACATTAAATTTTTTTTGTCTGTCTGTCTGTTTGTCCGGATTTAACTCAAAAACTACTGCGCAGATTTTTATGAAACTTGCACCATTTGAACAAACTTTTTTTAGTTTAAAATCTGCACTTTGTTTCATGTGGATATCTGCAACCATTCAAAAGTTATAGAACTTTTTCCATTTTCTCTAACATTACGCCTATGGGAAATTTACATCTCGATCTTCCCCTCATAACATTATTGTTAAAAATCACCTTGGCGACCAAAAATAATTTTCGACAATACTGGGATAAACGATTTATTTTGATTGGCTGATGAGTAAATGTCCCCAAATGAATTAAAAATGTCGCCAAACGAATTAAAAATGTCGCCAAATATTGCCAAATGAATTAAAAATGTAACCAAATGTTTCCAAATGAATTTAAAAATGACGGCAAATATTGCCAAATGAATTAAAAATGTCGCCAAATGTTGCAAAATATTTTTTAAAATGTCGCCAAATGAATTATATATGTCGCAAAATTAATTTAAAATGTCGCCAAACGGATTAAAAAAGTCGCCAAATATTGCCAAATAAATTAAAAATTTCTCCAAATCAATAAAAATGTTTCCAAATGAGCTAAAATAGAGGTCCTATATTTAAAAATATCATCACGATGGCGAAATTAGTGTCTAAATAACAAAATTACGTCGTTAACAAAAACCTCGCCAACCGAAGGAGGAAAACTCTTTTGACTGACGCCATGTGTATTCATGTTCTGAACAACTTAACTTTATGACAATAGTGCTTTTTGTTACGGAGTGGAATATTTTTCTATGGTGTTGAAATGGGTCACCCTAAAAGTTTAATTTAAGGTTTTCTCTATTTATACCTCCATGTAGCTTATTTTTAAATTTTTACCTCAAAAACATATTATTGGAATTCAAAAATAAATATTTGATAATGAATTTTTATAAGAAATATTGTCCGTAAATATTGACCCATATGAAATTATGTTGAAAGACGGATATATAGACTCCGGTCACAAATTGGCACGAAAAAAAAACAAAAAAAAAAACTTCACCAAATACGATACATTATTTCGATTTGGAACAATGCAATATTTTTTCTTTGATATATTATTGCGTCGCCAATATTAAAACTAATGAATGTGAAGTTTACTACATGGGTTTAATGTCACTGAATAGTAAATTTTTTATACAAAAAATATGCAATTAAAAAAAATTTTAGGAATTTTTTTTCACAAAGAGAAATATTTTACAAAAACATTAGTTTAAATAGTAGTCGCAATAGCATGTAAAGTCGTGAACATAAAAATAGATTTAGGTATCTCAAGAAATACTCAAAGTAATTTAATAAATCTGGATTTTGATAAAGTTTATTTTTCACAGTGCACAGAGAGTGATATGCGATGGCTACGCTAACAAGACAAATTCGCGCAGCTCTTACTGCGCAAAATGACCACGAGCAACGCCGGGCCATATTGCTAGTTTATAATAAAGTTGGTAATTTTTTTTTTACGAAGTTACAATAAAGAAAGTGAAGTTGGCTGTGTAAGGGGCCTTTTAAAAATTTAAATCATGATTAAGCTTGAAAATGTTTGATTTAAGATGTTCCAAAGTTCTTTATAGTTTCTAATTACTTCTGGTTGTTTATAATTTCCATTTAATGTAAATTTATATTATTATGCATATAGGGGAAAGTGGTCTAAAATGGGATACTTACGGCGTGAAAAATTTTATAGCCCTAAAAATTTCTGTAATGGGACTGAAATTCCACATTAAGTAGAATTAGACATTTTAAAAACAGAATATATTTTCATATTATAAATGTGGACATTTTTTCTGGGACAAAGATTCTCGTTTCCTAAACCCTTTCAATTTCCCATTTTACCCACACTGTGAAGGTAAAATGGGAAATGGAATATGGGTAAAATGGAATGCAAATTAACATGTAATTTTCTTTTAGGGAATTTTTTTTTATTTTTCACAGAATATTCCGACTTAACCTACCTATCTACCTCAAACCATTATACTCAAAGTGAACTCATACAGGGTGCGTTCTATAAGTAATGCGACCAAATTCATAAAAAATCATATATTTGACATATTTGTACAATTAGTTAAAAATTTTCAAAATAGCATCCTCCTGCTTCGATACATTTATGGAGGAGGTTTTTCCAGTCCTGGAAGGCATCCTGGAAAGCCTTCTCCGTGAGGTCCTTTAGAGCCGATGTAACATGAGCCTGGATGTTTTCAATTGTGTCCCAATGTTTCCCTGAGGGTTCCTTTTAAGCGGGGAAACAAAAACAAAGTCTGGGGGAGCCAGGTCAGGCTTGTAGGAGGCTGACGAACCAGTGGGGTATGCGTCCTGGCCAGGAAATCGTTGACAACGAAGGAGCTGTGGCTTGGCGCGTTATCGTGATGAAGTTTCCATGCGTCCTTGATGTCACTTCGGCAGCGCGCGACCCTCCTTTCTAGCCAGGACCCATATCCCACTAGTTTCCCAGCGTCCCTACAATCCTGACATGGCTCCCCCAGACTTTTTTTTTTATTTCCTCGCTTAAAAGGAGCCTTGAAAGGGAAACATTGGGACACGGTTGAAAACATCCAGGCTCATGTTACATAGGCTCTAAAGGACCTCACGGAGAAGGCCTTCCTGGATGCCCTTCCAGGCCTGGAAACACCGCCTCCATAAATGTATCGACGCAGGAGGGTGCTATTTTGAGGATTTTTAACTAATAGTACGAATATGTCGAATAAATGATTTTTTATGAATTTAGTCGTATTACTTATGGAACGCACCCTCACTGTCAATTCCAGCACATTCGTCATGTGCCCATCTATGACAGGACATTGAAATGGCATCAGAATAAATTTTAGTGTCTTAGTGGTATAAAGTTGTGAAAAGTGGTAACTCTTTGCCTACGATTGCTATGATCTTCATTAATGATATACGAAGGCGCTTTAATGAAAAGTAGAAGTATATTTCTCATAAAAATTTAAACTTAATAAATAAAAAAAAATTGGACGGTTAAAAAATTCACCTACAAGTCCTTTTAAGTATAGGTAAAACGGGACAACTACCACCGCATTTTACCCAATATGTATTCATTTACAAACGAAAATCTACAACAATTCGGAATGTTAGCTCACTCCCCATGCATGCAAAAGTATTATCATAATATTTTCTAGATTATAGATATGAATAAAATAATCTTTTTTGAAAACTCAAAACTGACTTTTTAAGTGAAAAAAAATCTCAAAAGAACAAAATATAATTTGTAATTTTAGGAACAAGTGGAAAAGTTTAAATATTTCATGTTAATTTTATACTTGTTATAACATTTTGAAATTGGCGCCAAAATTTCCGTATAGTGTTTGTAAATTAACACCTACTTCAAAAAGTTGTAATAAGTTTAAATTTAATGTTAAATTGTATTTAAAAAAAATTTCACTTGTTTGTAAAATTACAAATGACTTTTTTGTGCTCTTTTCCCTTTTAAGTCTGCTTTCCTTTTTTAAAAAATATTATTTTATTTTTCCCTTTTTAGTTTTAATTCATTAATTATTGCATTAATTAACTATATTCTTTGTTACATGATATTGCAAGTTGTTGGTATACCCACACAAATATGTTATTTATCAATTTGACAAGAAAAGATCAAACATCCAAAATATAAGTTTTCTTTATTTAATTAAATAAGAGAACGTTTCATTTAAAAACTCTACTCCATTCCATTTAAAAAATCTATTCCACTACGTTTAAAACATTTATCTAAAAACGCTTTGCTATGTTAATTAATTTTGCGTATGGGAAATAAAAGTTGTCAGAATTTTGATTAAAAAAACCTGTGTTTGAAAATAACTGAAACATTCTAAAAATATTATATTGATGTTTCATATTCTAAGTAGCGATCACAAAAGCGCGTCAACCAAAATCGCCAAAGGAGGGAGGTTGTCAATTCGACTGATAAATGTATTTATTTCATTTTTGTTTTATATATGTTTGCACAAAATTTCTGTTCAAATTCAGATATTTCGAAAATTCTTTTTTATTTAGGGGGGGGGGGGGGGAGGAGATCTTTCGAAACAAAATATATCCGGTTAACTGGCATTTAACTATCCGGAATTCTCAATTAATCGGACCGTTTTAAAAAAAATATTGTCCGATTTCGAAAATTCTTTTTTTGTTGGATAGAGAAAAATGTACCTTTGCAAAAAAATTTAAAATAAATCGCTTATCCGACTGTAATATATTTGGAAATATCGATTAGCCGGACATACACAAAAAGTAATTCATCCTTGCAAAAAGTAAGTTTGGATATAGATTATTTTTAATACTATTACTTATAATATCAAATAAGATATTTTTTTCAGGTCGGGATAAGGAGACGATTGCAAGAGAAGAAGAGAAATTTCTCATTTTGAAGAAGGAAAAATGAGAAATTCCACTTCTCCGTCCCGATAATAAGACAGGACATCAAAAAGCAATTCATAAATGCAAAAGTAAGTTCGAATAGGAATTTGTATCTAATACTATTATTTTTAATATAAAATAATATAAATTTATTTATGGAAAGCCGATTGCAAAAGAAGTGCGATTTCCCATTGTATTGAATAAATAATCAGAAATTTCACTTCTTTATCACAATAAGAAGACAGGAAGTAATTCCTCAATGCAAAAAGTAAGTTTGAATACGAATTTGTTTTTAATACTATTAATTCTAATATCAAATAATATATTTTTTATTTCAGGTCGGGATGCGAGAGAAGAATTGCAATATCTCATTTTGTTGAAGGGAAAATGAGAAATTTCACTTCTTCTTCACAATAAGGAAACAAGACATAATAAAATAGTTCATCAATGCAAAAAGTAAGTTTGAATACGAATTTATTTTTAATACTGTTATTTATAATATCACATAATATTTTTTTTTATTTCAGGTCCAGATGCGTGAGAAGAAGTACAATTTCTCATTTTGGCGAAGGGAAAATGAGATATTTCACTTTTTCATTACAATAAGAAGACAGGACATCAATGATAAATGTAAGTTTGAATACATCGCAAAGTAGTTAACGAATTTGTTTTTATTTCTTGGCCAGTGACTGTATGTTGTGTGTGTGTGTATTGTGTGTGCAACTGGTGCAAGTTACACAATTTGAAGCATTTAATTTTAGTATTAAAAAAAAAAGTCTTAAAAATGGCTTGAATGCACCAGTTGCTGATCACGTATCAGTTATCGACCATTTTGGGGGAAAAAAATTTAAGACTTCCACAATATATCATTATGTTTTTAAAAAAATCATTTCAAACAATGGCAAACAAAGGCTTTTAAAGCTTAGGTAAATTTCATTTTACAGTCTAACGTTAGTTCAGTAGTCAACTTTGTTACTGGTCGAAAATTGCTGTATTTACACACTTTGAAAAAAAAATATCAATCAACCAAAATACACTTTTAAAAGATGTGATCATATACTACACTATTTTAATTATATAACATTACAGTATTCTTTTTTGAAATATACAATTATTTTTTTTAAAGAAAATTTATTAAACATACGGAAATGAGACCTTATTCTTGTGGCACACTATTAAATCAGACATACTTGGACTATTTAAGACAAGGAATATGCCTCCCAGCATTCAATCCCAATTTGAAATTGTGGGGTAATAAGTATTTATCAGCCATATTTATGTAATCAATGATATTACCATATTTACATTGCATTATATAACTCGCGTTATAACTCGTCAACAGGGACTACTAACTAGGTCATTTAAATAAGAAAAAGAACTTGGGAATAGATAATTTTATAAATCCTTTTCCGTAATAATGTTTTCGTTAGAAACTCTAAATTGTCCTTTTTTATTTGATGGATCGAGTACTAACATATCCTTTATTTTTATTAAGGCAAATTGTTATGTTTTTATTTTCTATTTAAAAGGAATAAAGATGGTCATTAATGTTCTAATGAAGAAAGACATTAGAATGTCATTCATCAAAGTAAACCGGAGTAAATAGAATACATGCATCGTTTACTTCAGCTCAGTCATTCATTTTGGAATATTCTTTTTATTTTTGTCGTTTGTAATTTTTTTAATAAGAAGGAGCCGGGGCCGCTCTTAGAAGCCGCGGGGCCCTGTTCGAACTTAGCAGGAGGGCCCTTTTAATCATCCACACAAAATTATGAATAAATTTGCCATACTTTTTTTAAAACTCAATCGATATCTTTTTATTAAATACAAATGTAATTGACAATCAACTACAAATGCTCGATGCGACTACCTTTAATTTATATAGAACGTTTATTAGATCACTTCGTTAAGTAAAAAGTCAGCAATATTTTGTTTTTATTGAAATTTATAAATATTCCTTATAGACCTTATAAATATTCGAACTCAATGAGTCATATAGAGGAAAAATAATCATCCACACAAAATTATGAATAAATTTGCCATATTTAAAAAAAAAACAATCGAGAGATTCTTATTAACTATAAATGTAATTAACAATTAACTCCAAATGCTCGATGCGGCTACATTTTATTTGAAAAGAACGTTTATTAGATAACTGTGTTAAGTAAAAAGTCTGCAATATTTTGTTCTTATTGAAAATTATAAATATTCCTTATAGACTATTCGACCTTAATGAGTCATATAGATGCAAAATAATCTTCCACACAAAATTATGAATAAGTTTGCCATATTTTTAAAAAATCCAATAGAGATCGGTTCTTAACTACAAATGTAATTGGCAATAAACTACAAATGCTCGATGTGGCTACATTTAATTTGCATAGAATAATTATTAGAGAACTGTGTTAAGTAAAAAGACGGCAACATTTTGGTTTAAAACCCTGTGGACGTTTCGATAAACAAAGCCTACCTAATTTTTTATATATAATTAAAAAGTTCAATTTTAAAATTGTGTGAAAACCAATACCAAAATTAAATTTACACAAAATTTTTTAAATGATATAATTTAAGACAAAAGAACGTTTTCTTTTCATAAACATAAACAATTGAAGACATAGGTGCAAGAACACGACAGCTTCAGTTTTCAAAATTGTCTAGGAAAGACGAAAAACTCTGAAAGTTTCTTGCATTGTAATACAAAACTACAACTTCTTTTCTTTGATATCCCTATAGACATTGCTTAGAGCTGTCTAGTTCTTGCACTAAACGACAGAGGATTTCTTTTCTTTATAGGTATAAGCGTATATCAGAGGGGAAAAAAATGAAGATGTTCTTGCAAATAGTTCTTGCACATGCGTCTTCAATTTAAATATGAATTTATCATTCAATTTCTTTTTATTTTTTCTATAATTATAGCTCTTTGATTAATTGCCCAATTCAAAAATTTTAAAGCTAGAAAATATAAAATCAAAACGGTTTTGCACCCAAATCACGTCACAGTATATTTGATAAACAAATCAGGTTATTTCGATGTAACGAGTGGCTTTTTATGTCAAAACAACAGGATATTCTTCTTTTTTCACAACATTTCAAGTTATTTAATACAATATTTCAACTATCCCAGTCCAAAAACCAGATCGTGTGTAGAGTACGAAGTTCGATCGGACGCGACAACTTGAGACTTGTAGAACATCTGAAAAAACGATTTGAGACACGCAATTTAAAGCGGAGAATCTGGCAATATGAAAATTCGCATCTATTACGGCAACCGATATGTCTAGATATGAAGCCAGGTGGAAAACCCGCTATTTACATTTCGAGCACGTCATGTGAAAAAAAGCCCCCAGAAACGATTTAGGGTCTTTTTTAGAAAGCCTAACGGCGAAATTGTGGGAATTTTCTCCCAATAATAGATTTGTGTTTTTAACAATCTATCTGGAACATCAGAACAGGATTAAAGTGTGTAAAAGTTACCATTCCTTTCTAATTCTTATGTAATGGATTATGTATCGGCACAGTGACTTGACTGGGTTGACTCTTCGTTTTCGTTCTGTGTTGTTTGTTTTAGTTTCAAAGATCGAATATGGAAATTCGATGGAATTAAAAGACTACTTTTTGTGTGTTAAATTTATATTTTCTTTTCGTTCTCTTATTGTAATTTATACCGATATTATTGTTTTCTTGTTAAAAATATCATATTAGATGTTGCCGTGTTTTTAAAGTGGGTTTCGGGTAAGAGATGCATGTAGGGAGAAACGGAACTTAACGAAAACGTTTTATGGCTTGGGTCATACGGTCTTGGGTGCACTGTTAAAAATCGGTACTCAAAAATAAGTAAAATGTACTCATTTTTGAGTATATTCGATGCTTATCATAACTCTGAATACATAAGTTTCAATTATGAAAAAGATATTCTCAAAAAGAATAAAAAGAGCAGATGCTAGCCTACCTAGGCTACCTCCATAAATCACTTTCAATAAATATCGACAATTACAACCAAGGCTTACCGGGAATCGAACCCAGATCTGCAAACACCGCTGTCCAGAGTTTTATCCGTTAAGCTACCAGGGCGACGTGAAGAAGTTATAAACAGAAGAAATATTATAAAAGAATGCCAAAAGAATGGGAAGTAAAATAATTGAGTTGTAATAAATCAGTTTCCATTTCAGACATCGACATCAAATAACGTGGAAAACCATCTTCTGAATTTCTATTTTTAGTTTGTCAGGTCGCTTTGTTAAGATGTCTTGAACATAAGCTGATATCAGCAATATTAAATCCCACTGCCCATTTTTGAGAAAGTACGGTTACTTAAATTTGAGTACATCATCGATCATTTACGATGCAATTGTACTCAAAGAAAAATAAGGTTTGCAAAAATAATGTTTTCAATACAGCCAAACAATGACAATTGCCTAACAATTTGCGATCACCCTGTATTCAGGGTTTCAGTTGTTGCATGACGTAGCAAAACTTGGTAGACAAACTGCTGAAATATGTTTCAAACTTTAATACCTTTTCTAGAAATCTCTATCTTTCCAAAGGGACGTTCAGTAAAATGTATAGATTAAAAGTATGATTGTTTTTTAACTGCAAAAAATTTTTCGTGACAGGAGGTAATATAAGAAAGATGTACAAAAGGGTTATGAAAAATAGCGTAACGTAATAAACTAGGGCTCACAACGATGGCCATGCCGGGAAGTCCAGGCAACCAGGGAGTTCACTGAGACAAGTAATAAATTATTTCACCAAATCAACAGGTGGATGCTGTGTGTGAAATTAAAACATTATTTAAAATGAAGCAAAACGGGCTGAAAGTATTACTTACTGCCATCCAAAGTTTAATTTACAACTGACACATTTAAAAAAGGTTTCTATTTTTAGTTGATTCAAACAAATCCTTCTCCTGCCCCCCCCCCCCCTCCCTGCCCCGAAAGTGTGAAAAATAATTATTTTCGTGAATTATTACGGAGTAAATTGTCGAATTGGGTAGGTACAAGCCGCACTGTACCGTAAGGTTTGTTTCGTGAACACGATATAAAGGTCAGAGGGGGCAATGGATAAATTACCAATCTGGTAGACGAGGCTCGTATTCCTCTACTCGAGTGTAGGTTAATTATTCTTATAAGCTAATTTCCCCGTTGAGTTATGGGGGTGGAAGCGTATACTGCAGTTAAGGGTATCATTTGTACCACGTTTCGCCCACGCGGTAAAAATATCAGAGAGGAATGAGTCATAAATTGGTTTGTTCAAAAAGTCTCACTTTCCTTTACACGATGGTATGCATTTATCTCCATAAGAATATTTCACGTGGAGTTATTTTGGATTTGACAGGTGATGTTTATTAGTATATGACTCAATGTGGAGTGGTACCTCATGCCGAGTTTATAAAAGTTTCCACGTAAGAAAAATGTAAATACTTTGTGGAGGGAGCCTAAATATATACTTTGCTGGAGGGCCCTGATTGGAATCGTTACGCCACTGGCTCACTTAAATACCAATTAAGTTTCCAAAATCGTAACTTTCCAAGTAACAGGGGCGGTGCTCTTGTTCAGGGCAATTTCACAGGCACATTTTTTATAAATTCCGTTAATTTCCCCTAATTGGCCATTGCGATTTCGTTGACCAAACGCAGCGACAGTCCAACCATGAAGGAAAGGAACGAAAAAGGAAACTCGGAGTTGAGAGGGGGAAGAGCTTCTGGAGTGTGTCGAGAATCTCCTCAAATTGAGATCAAAAACCACGCCGACCGTCTTCCTCCCCGAGGGTCTTGGCTGCAGACGATATTCCGACTCAGCCCTTCCGACACGGAATGCTCCACGAAATTCGGGTCATTGTCAAGGCTGATTCCTATTCGTCGAAAAAGGCAACGAGCGTGGAGATCTTCGGAATAGAAGGAAGAATCCGTTACATCTTCTCTCGGGATCGTTTGCGACGCGCTCATTGGTTTATCGCGGAATAGAAGATAGAATTTTGGCATTTGGAACGTTTTTTGTGTGGAATTGAAGCGGGGGTTTGTTTAAATCGAACAAAATGGATTGGATTTTGCCGGTAAGATTTTATACGTATTTTTATTACGAATGTCATGCATATTTTATTTCATTAATTACCATTTATGCAGTTTTTATTATTTTGTTCTTGGAATATAATATTTGCTAACTATTTCTAGCAAGAATTTTTTTATTTAAACTTCTTATGATTAAGTGTGCATGATTTTTAATAAAATGTTTTAAGAAATTTTCAACTATAGGATTGGACATTGTTTATTTGTTTAGAATAATTTTAACGTATGATAAGATTTATGGTGTATATTTTTTATTTTTAAAATAAATACTTATAAAATAATATCCTTGATTAAAAACAAATTACATAACTAATAATTTTCTCGAAAAGAAGTTTATGGAAATATCAAACTTTCAGGGCATGTTTTTCTAATACACCCAGAATTATGATTTTAACATTAAACTATTGTTCGGAAGTTCTTATGCTAAAGTTTTAGTAAAATTACTAAAATTTATAGTATTTAATAATGAATTTAAAATTAAATATGTATTGATTTTCCATGTAAATTTAATTTAAGATCATTAAAGCACAAAAATATCTTTTTAAAAAAGTAAAAATTCTACAATATCATCGGTTATATACAAAATTGTCAAAATCGCGCAGGTTTTATATATAGGGGCTGTATATATTAATCATAAATTCAGGGTGAATTTTTTAATTTTCATGTTTCAAAACTGCCCATAAAAGGATGTTTAAAATGATTTTATTAATAATAAATCGTATTGATAAAAAAAATATGCGTAATTATAATTATAATCAAGTTCGTAAATTAAAATATATAACACTCTTTCATGTGGTTTTGAGTACTCACACTAAAAACTTTAATATATTGTTTAAAAACAATTTAAAGTACTTTATTGTAAAAATGTGCATTTAAATATGAGCAAAATATTTTCTATTTGAGCATAAATGTGTTTTGTGTGAGTTCTCAAAACCTCATAAAAAAGTGTCATATTTTCTATTCTCAAACATGTTTAGGAATACAATAACACCAGCCTACTACGAGTTTGAGAACTACTGCTTTAATATGAAACTACATCGAACATTCCTAAGTTAAAGAATTTCAAAATAACAAACATTCATCAAAATAATGATTATTTCATTTTTTGTTATAAATAGCACAGTTGTTTATATTTATAAACTCAACAATACAAATGTCCCATCTAATGTGTATATAACATATATATTTTGAAAGAAAGTTTTAATTAATACATATTTCTCAAAAATGCATTTTTTTTTTCATCTTGTTAAATTTGAACACAGGTAATATTTTGAAATGTTCCATTTTTTGTTTAGAACCTTGAAACTTTTTTTTAAATGTTCTACATACTTAAAGAAAATGATCACTGAAAATTTTTTTATATGAAAGTTGAATAATAATTTTTATATTAAGAATACTGTTTGTAATATTGCCAACATTTTTAATGAAAATATAAATAATTTTTTTTTTTAAAGACATAATTTTTTTTAATTGTTTTGCACATGCAAACAGTTAGTTAGAAATGTAATACGGTGTAAAAAATGCTGCAATAAAAAATATTCACCAAAAAAAAGAATTGAGCATAGAACATTTAAATTTTTTTTAATTTATCATATGCTTTTAAAATTAAATTAAAAAGTTTTTATTATTTTCAAACCAAATTTTTTCTCCATATTGAATAAGCAATATAAATACATGGTAAAATCTCAGTGTTAGTTTGAAAACTAAAACAAAACAAGTTTTCGATAGCCCTTTGTACCCTTAACCTGCTTGAAATTTTACATATACTACAAATTTTAAATACTGTAAATGCTATTTTTCTTATTTCAGACAATAATCATCATCGTATATTTAAATTTAAGCATCGATACATCATTTAAGATACGATTGCGCATAAAAAAAAGAGTAAAATTAAAATTTCACTGAAACCCCAAATCAGGACAAAGTGTACCGCAACCAAAGGCTTTAAACGTTTCAGCTATTTTGAGTGAGCAAATCCATGGAAATGAATACGCAAATGTTTGAATTATTACTGTAAGCTACTTACCTCATCCGATTACAGGATAGTACCACTAAACAGACCGAAACCACAGCAAACTAGCGAGATACATATTAAGCAGTCTTCTTGTTCGCACCGGATTTACAAATATAAGGCACTAGAGCAAATCAGTGAAAGGACTTTATTCAAAGCAGTGTCATCTTTATACCAACAGTAAGTCACAAAAATTATCTGTTGTTAGGAACACAAATGCACACAAAACAATATACTTAAATGTACTAAACTACTCTTGGCATGGGCGTTCATACACTTTTAAAAATATGTACTCAAAAATAAGTAAAATGTACTCATTTTTCATTACATTCGATGCTTATCATAGCTCCGAATACATAAGTTTCATTTTTGAAAAAGACATGTATTCAAAAATGAGTACAATGAGTAAAAATGAATAAAAAGAGCAGATGCTAGCCTACATAGGCTGCCTTCATAAATCACTTTCGATAAATACCGACAGTTACAACCAAGACTTACGGGATATCGAACCCAGATCTGCAGTCACCGCAATCTAGTTCCTTATCAGTTGTACTACCAGGGTGACGTGAAGAAGTTATAAACAAAAGACTTGTCTAAAAGGTGTGCCAAAAGAATGGAAAGTAAGGTAATTGAGTTGTAATAACTTAGTTTGGATTTAAGTAATCGACATAAAATAATTTTGAAAACCATCTTCTAAACAACTATTTTAAGTTAGGCAGGTCGCTTTGTTAAGATGGCTTAAACAGAAGCTGAGATTAGAAATATTAAATAACACTGCTCATTTTTGAGAAAGTGCGATTACTTGAATTTGAGTACGTCATCGCTTATTTACGATGCAATAATACTCAAAGAAAACCGAGTATGTTCAGATACTCATTTTTAAGTACTTTTTTACAGTGTATAATTGTAATTTGAGAAAAATAACATTTAAGTTATACATATAAGATAGATATGACACTAAAAATACAGTTATTGACAATTAAGTAATAATAGCGATAAGTTATAAAATAACAATTCGGTAATAATAACATGTAAATGGTAATAATAATTAAAGTAATGATAGTTAAGTAGAGTAATGATGAATAATAGTAATGTCACTTAATTAAAAAGTATCAATAGATAATGTTCGTTTATGGTTAAATGTCTGTGCTACATAATTCAAGTTCATTTTTTAAAGAAAGTATATAACTTTTTTTTACTCAACCGACCATCTCACGGAGTTCATTGAGAATCTGCTTGTATTCAATAAGTTTTTCTCCTTGGTTGCTGACAAAAAGAGTATCAATATTTTAATAAAACTGTGTAAAATAGATTTTCTAAAATGGATAATAAAATGAACTTAATGGTCTGATTAAAAAGTAACTTTAGAATGTTAAACGCTTGAATAAAGTCTGACTTTGGTCTTTTTTGTGGTGTAAAATAATCTGCATACTTTTTTAAATGGTTAACATCAGATATCCGAGTTTGCAAGAAACATGAGTAGAGAGTAAATATTTCAATATAAACTGTGTATTAAAATAGATCTGCTGCTGCAAATCTATGTGAATAGTATAAAAAACAAAGCCCAAATACAGTATTCCAATTATTTTTATAAATAAGATTTAAATAGAGTATAATTACAAACACCGGATATATTATACATCAAAATTCTTAGACAATAAAAAAATAGACTATAAATATTTAGTTTAAAATAAATAGTTTAGATAATGATAAAAGCTTTTTAATGTTAATGTTTAATAGAGTAGCCCAGATGCAAAACAGGTTATATCCAAAATTTCGAAAAATTATATTTTGGTATCAATAGGTATTTTTTAATTTTTATTTCAATTTTGAAACATAATAAAAAAGCAAACAGCTATTTAATAACAAAATCACAAAAAATTAGTCCGCAGAAGCAAAAGTAGCTACATACAGTGAACTTGAACGTCATTGATGGTTTGATTTTTGATTGGCTGGAATGGAGATATAGCGGGTTTTGATTCTTGAACAAAAACAATATGGCGACGCGTACATTTGCAAAGCCGAAAAAGAGCCTTCACTCATTTCGAAAAAACTTATGTGAAATTTAAAATTATAATTTATTCAATAAACTGACAACATACACATTTTAGTGGTTTAAAAAAAATATCTTCTTTTAAAAAAAATATGAAAGTATTAACAATAGTTAAGTTTTTGTAGTTTTTCACAAAAAAAAGTTAAAATTTCATAGTGCTGCTGTTGCAGATGGAATACTCAATAGTTGTTTTATATCCATTCTAAACGTCATATTTGAACACTGTAAAAAAAGATACTTAAAAATAAGTACCTGAACATTCTCGTTTTTCTTTGAGTACAACGGCATCGTAAATGGGCGATGACGTACTGAAATTTATGTAATCGTACTTTTAAAAAAAATTAGCAGGGTGATTTAATATTGCTAATCTCAGCTTTCGTTCAAGCCATTTTAACAAAGCGACATGACATTTAAAAAAAAGTTGTTCAGTAGATGATTTTTCACATTATTTGATGTCTAGTGCTTAAATGGAAACTGAGTTATTACAACTCAATTTATCTTACTTCCCATTCTTTTGGCACACATTTAAAACATTTCTTCTGTTTATAACTTCCAAACGTCGCCCTGGTAGTACAACGGATAAAGCACTACGGTGACTGAGGATCTGGGTTTAATTATCGGTAAATATTGGTTGTAATTATTGATATTTATTGAAATTGGTTTATGAAAAGCAGCCTATGTAGGCAAGCAACTGCTCTTTTTTATTCATTTTTACTCATAGTACTCATTTTTGAGTACATGTATATTTCAAAAATGGAACTTATGTATTCGGAGTTATAATAAGCATCGAATATACTCAAACATGAGTACATTTACTTATTTTTGAGTACTTATTTTTAACAGTGAAATATTAGAATATTAATATACACACTCTGATATGGGTAAAATAAATTTGATTATTGGTTAGAGTGAATTATTATCAATAATATTGGGATATCAGAATATTAAGAATATTTTTTAATCAACGTAATAAGCGAGAAAACCTCGATCAATATCTCCTTATGATGTTTCCGTTTTCACATAATTATACTTGATACTCAGCTGGTAACCGTGAGAACGAAGAGACCATAAAATATACAAGACAATACCACCAACGTTTTTATTGTCCATAAAACACAGCGAACAGTACGTTAGACAAGAACCATAATTTCACTAATGCTTTTCAAATAAATGCCAAGCCTTGTGTTCTTCCTGCGGCACTTACCACACCTTTGCAAAGCGCCACACAATCATTATTTTCGGAAAATAAAAGCTTTGATGGCACATTGCAACACCAAATTTAGACTATTCTTTGTCAAAGACCTTATATGGAGCAGATTTCTTTGGTGATAAAGTGTAAAATACGATTCCGCTTTGTTAAACCGCGGTTCAATTTTGAAGAAAACTTTTGTTGTTGCTGTTAATATGATACAATGTTCATACAGTAAGAAAAAAAGCGGCAGGAAACGTTATTTAAATATTTCCTATAATATTATTCTAGATTATTTGACGGTAAGCGGTGGAAATGCCATATTTAAGATTGTTAGTAAATGTTCTTAAATTATTACGTATGTTAGAGGGAGATAAGCATAATTTATTTAAAATCGTGTTTAGACTTTAATTTTTTTTTACTTTAAGTCACAGTTACAAGGATAGGAAATTAAATCGTCATTGATATTTAAAGAGAATTGTTGGTACAAAAGTATTCTTATTATTTTAAATAATAAAGTTGTTTTTTTATATTTTAATTCCCTAAAATTGATAATAAGACTTATTTGGATTTTAATACGTTAAAAAAAAAGATTGCAGAATTTTGATGTGACCAAAGCTAGTCTTTATACATTTTACTTTAAATCACATTCACGTTGATTAGAAATTAATTCGACATTGATATATCAGAGAATATTTTTGGTACAAACAATTCTGATTATTTAAAAAAATAATGTAAAACATTTTTAAATACCGTATATACTCGCGTATAAGCCGAGAAATTTAAGTCAAAATTTTCATCAAAAAGTAGGGGGGTCGGCTTATACGCGGGTCATTAAAATTTCTAATATAACTTGCCTAAAATGGGAAAAGGAGAGAAGTTGAAATTAGCGGATTCCTCTAAAATCGCGCCGACACATTTTCCGAGATCGAGAATGTGCGTCACGTGCTGACTGAAGACCGTTCTGCGCATCGCGGCGTAATCGTAACGCAAAATTTAACTACTCACATAAATAATCAGTTTAACTTAATAAAAAGTATATATTTTGATAAATATTTAATTGGTTTGTAGAATTTATGAAGCTAGTAAACGCTACTTTAATAGAATTCCGGATGGAAGACTAAGAAGTTGACATCGTGCGTTGCGAATGACACCACTTTAAAGTCAATGTATTTCTTGCTCGATTGCAATAATTAAACAAAATGTATTTCCCCAATGCAGATTTTATTCCTTGATAATATTATGTACAAATATTAATAGTTGTTTCATTAGTATTTTGGATGGAATTGGCTTTAAAGCGGTAAAATCGGGGTTGCTAATCGGCGAATTAAAGTTCTACTTTCAAGTCATTTATCTCGTAATTAAAAACTAAATATTTTAATAAGAAGTATATATTCATCCATAAAGTAGTAGTATTTCCTTCCGAGATGGATAAAAAAAAAATGCTAATCCGTATGTAATAGCGACAGTAGTCAACGATGTTGACAGAAAATAGTTGACGTTTTCTAAGTTTTTAAATCTTTACAAAACGATGTTAAGGATTAGAAATTGCACATTTTTGTATTTAAGTTTGTGGTTTAAAATATTTTATTTGATAATAAG
Source organism: Troglohyphantes excavatus (assembly GCA_963932185.1). Lineage (NCBI taxonomy): Eukaryota > Metazoa > Arthropoda > Arachnida > Araneae > Linyphiidae > Troglohyphantes > Troglohyphantes excavatus. Next base: position 46,113,851 of record OZ010677.1, on the reverse strand, counting down.
GGATATTTAATTTAAGAAGTCCGATAGAGGTTTGAAAGACACCAGAACATAGCGAGTGGTACTTACTTTTAGGCCCGATGAATCGTCACGAACTTCGAGGAAGGCCGTTTCTCCAGCCACTTTCTTTAAACTTTTAATTTCTAGGCTTAAATATTTATTTTTCTAATTAAAATTTCACTCTTTTGACGATTTTAATCGGAATTTTTCATGTCCGAAAATACAACTCGACTTATACGCGAGTTTCCGATTTGGGACAAAAAAAAAGGCCTAAAATTAGGGGGTCGGCTTATACGCGAGTATATACGGTAAATAAAAATGATATTACGGTCCAATTGAATTTTAATGCGTTACAAAAACAGTACGTGTTAAAGAACTTTCGCGTGACAAAAGCTTTCTAAGAAACAATATAACCTAAACAAATATTATGACATTTTGAAGTAGTTTAACCTCGGTGATGTAAAATATTACCAAATAATATATGATGTACAAAATTACCAAATAATATATGATGTACAATATTACCAAATAATATATGATGTACAATATTACCAAATAATGTATGATGTAAAATATTACCAAATAATATATGATGTACAATATTACCAAATAATATATGATGTACAGTATTACCAAATAATATATGATGTACAATATTACCAAATAATATATGATGTACAATATTACCAAATAATGCATGATGTACAATATTACCAAATAATATATGATGTACAATATTATGTACTATATTTACTAATAGAAAAAGCATTTAAAAAAATTAAATTTACATTTTAATAATTATCGATATATAAAAAAAAAACTACGACTCCGAAACGTAATTCCAATATCTGACTCATTGGCGATGGTGATATTGCATATATAAAAGGTAAGAAAAATGGGGGAAGTAGTTTACGATTAAACACCAACAAAAATAATTTATTTGTCATCATGAATTTAATTGCTGTTTCCATTTTCTCACAATACAGTATTACAAGGAAGTTTCATTACATTTTCACAAACACCGCCATTGAATTTCAGATTCGGCACCATTGATATTGATTAAAGATATAATTTCGCAAATTATAAATTATCTATGGGATTTTTTATTAGCATTAAATGACATGCATACTCTTACTTTACGTTCACGTATGAAATATTTAAATATATATATTTTTATGATATACCCATTTTGTTAGAAAATAATTGCAATTTTTTTCCAGATATAAGGACTAGCTGTCACCCGCGGTTTCATATGCGTTAAAATGTTTTTTACTCAATTGCTACGTTTTCCCATTTATTCATTCTCTTTCATTTTCTCAAAGACAAAATAATTGGTCTATTGTTCAGACATCTCCCGGTACATCTCCGAATGTTAGCTTTACCGTTAGTTTTCCCGTTGAAGCGTAATTGTCGAAAAGAGTTATTTCGTCAAAAGAATTTTTGATAACCTAATTTCAATAGTCTAAAACAATAAATATATATTAATTTATTTTATATAAAATAATCTTTCTGAGAAAAAAAGGAAAACCGACTTTAAGAAAAATGAGCTAAAAAGTAAAAAAAATATTTTTTAATTTTACGAACGCATTGAAAAAATTGAATTATTTAATGTCAATTTTATATTTATTACAACTTTTTGAAATCGGCGCAAAAATTTGGGAATGATTTTTGTAAATTGGTACCAACTTCAAAAAGTTGTAATAAGTATAAAATATTTTGTACTTTTTAGCGCATTTTTCTTAAAGTCGGTTTTCCTTTTTTTTTAAAAAAGATTATTTTATTTTTCCCTTTTTAGTTTTTAATTTAGAAGGGGGCTTCGCCCCCTATTATTATGCACCAAGAAATTCAAGTAGAAACTTGGGCTCAACAATGTATATAGTAAAACAATCCCTATCCATGACAATAAATGCTGGTTAAACAAAATGTGATTGTTGTACAACTTCTGTTAAACAATGAAAATATTTTTTAATGGGAAAAAAATAGTTTAAAAAAACTCCGGTTAATCGACATTTCTGGATATATAACAGTCGGATAACCGATTTTTTTCTTCAGATTTTGCCTAAGTGGATTTTTCTCTATCCAACAAAAAAAAAATTTCGAAATCGGACAATATTTTATTTCAAACGGTCCGGTTAATTGAGAATTCCGGATAGTTAAATGCCGGATAACCGGATATTTTTTTTTCAAAATGCTTCCAAGTGAAACATCCCCTATCCAACAAAAAAAATTTGCGCAAACATCTGAAGTAGAACCGAAAACCTGCGCGAACATACATAAAAAAAATACAAAACAATCAAATCTATAACCTCTCGACTTGGCGTGCGATTTGGCGGTTTTAATTTAAAATTTCTGGCGGTTCGGTTTTATTTTGGAGTTATGGTTGGCGCGCTGTTCAGTCGGTTAAAAATGTTATATCAATAAAGATCTTATAATTTTATAACATTGTATTTTATAACAATGTATATATATTTTATTTATGGCCGTTTAAAAAAAAATAGCGGCCATCTAAAGTTAGGTACCACTGATCTAAATGTGCGTTAAATGCCGTTATTCCCATATATATGCTGCCCTGACGGAACAAGTTTTCTCAAACTATTTAGTATCAAGTAGCTCATCATAAGGGTGGGGAGACTGAATACTGCAGAAGCATTCCTAATCAAGATTTTTCCACGGGCCGTCTTATTAAGTTCGGAAAGAATTCAGAAGAGACGTGTGGAGGACATTTTGTCCCACGGGCCTTTGTGCTTCGATGTCATTAATAAAGTGCGGTGTTCTGGTATTTCTTCTCTGGCGTTTCCATAAAGTTCACGTTCTCTTTACTTAGATGTTATTGGAATTGTGTGGTTCTAATGAAAACAGCATAAATTTCATCTTGGCTGTTGAATTTTATGCCGTCACCTCATATGCTTTCTATGAGACACTATAAAATAATTCACATTTCAATTACCCCAAAATACAGGAAAATGTCAATTTTCTCTATCGGTTTAAAGAAATATTCGAACCCCCTAAAATGCTTTCCATACACTATTAAAAATAGATATTCAAAAATAAGTAAAATGTAGTCATTTTCGAATATATTCGATGCTTATCATAGCTATGAATACATGTTTCAATTTTGAAAAATACATGTACTTAAAAATGAGTACAATGGGTAACAATGAATAAAAAGAGCAGATGCTAGCCTACATAGACTTCCTTCATAAATCACTTTTAATAAATATTAACAATTACAACCAAGACTTACCATGAATCGAGCCCAATCAGCAAGCACCGCTGTCCAGATCATTATTCGTTAAGCTACTAGGCGTCGTGAAGAAGTAGTAAACAGAAATAATGTTTAAAAGGTGTGTCAAAAAAATTAGAAGTAAGATAATTGAATTGTAATAACATGTCAGTAATAATGTGTCAGTTTCCATTTAAGTAATCGACATCAAATAATGTTGAAAACCATCTTCTGAACAAATATTTTAAGTGTGTCAGGTGGCTTTGTTAAGATGGCTTGAACAGAAGTTGAGATTAGCAATATTAAATCACAATGCTCATTACTTAAATTTGAGTAAGTCATTGCTCATTTACGATGCAATTGTACTCAAAGAAAAACGAGTACGTTCATGTACTCATTTTTAAGCATTTTGTTGAAAAAGAACCCTTAGCAACCCCAGTTATAAATTATGCAAACTTTATTATTTTTAAAATACTTTACTCCATAAGTTTTTGGTTAGCAATATTTTTGTGTAAAATATTAATAACACAAACTTATTTTAAAATCTTTCTTTTCGTTCTAATAATCGTATATATTAAATGTGAAAGGGAGCACGATTCAGAAATCTTTTCAACAGTTCCTCTTTTAAAAGAAGATTTTACAGCCATTATGGCGCCCAATTTCCTGTTCAACGAGATTAAATGTGTGGCAATCGTATAATTTTTCATCCAAAAAAAAGTCAGCATAAAACCTTCATAAAAATTGTGAAATTTAAGGGTTTTTTTTAAGGAATTTGAAACATTTTATTTAAGTTTCTAATTTTTCTACATAAAATCTTTACTAAAACATTTTGCACTTTTCCTTCAATAATGTCGATGCTTCAAAATTGAAGGGTTTTACAAGAATTTTTGTAGGTTTTATAAGGATATTGAAACAAAAACCTTTAAATTTAACGAATTAAAAAAAAAATGGATTGCTATGTTCCTTGCCTAAAACCTTTAATTTTATAATCTTGACGTGGAGATTTTCCGATGAATTTTTTTGTTGGTTGCCATGGAATTATAGTGTCGGAGTGGATCAACCAAAAGGCGTAACATAATGATTCTATCCTGATACCACATGTAGCCGTTTTTACAAATACAAAAGTAAATCTCGACGACTAACAACAGGTTCGAGGCCCAAAAATAGTTTATCTAGTCTAGTATCGCCTAATAATTAAAAATGAATGGCTAATTTCTTCTTAAAGGTTGTTTATTCCGGTACAATTGACAATATTCACTGGCAAGTTATTCCATTTGTCGATTACCTTAATATAAAAATAGTGCCTTCTACCGAATAAAATGTGATTTGTTCTATTTAAACCCCTGCAAAACCATTTAAAGAGTTTCATCGTTAAAAATGAGAGAAATTGATAATAATTTGAAGAGATTAATAGTCTTCAATTGATCAGCTGATAAAAATTAGATCGAAAGCAGTTATGTTTCATAAGTTCGTGAATAATAGAAAATCAGTTGAAATACGGCGAATAAAATTATACAATGGGTATCAATCCGAACTTCAGAAATGTTTTAGTAACTGATAAATTCAATAATCGTGATTTTTCTCATGAGCTCAAACTAATGGCGTTTGCATGTTTCTTGCTCATGCGCATGACAATAGTAATCTTTAAATTATGCAAATACCTATTTACGATTATCGTAAATGGATTTTAAACTGAAAATAATATTATTATTTTTTTTTTAAATCTAGAACACATCAGAGTGCATTCACGAATTCATGCAAAATGGCGAGTGTAATCAAAATAAAGAATGCTTTGTTTCCAAAGAGCAATTACAAGTAGCCAACAAAAGAACATCGAATACCGTAAACCAATTAAAATAAAAATGGCGATGTTTTGCTTATAGTAAAAGCCGATCTTCTGATGGTATTTTTTTAAGCAGTATCAATCTTAACAGGTGTAAAAATAGCTGGAGTCACCAACAAAGCTAATACCCATCCAGATGATTAGTTTCGTATACAAAAACGGGCAATTATCCATTTGTGAACCCGATTCAGATCGGATACAAAAGGATCTTTTTCGAATGCGAACGGATTTAAAAACGAATCCTATGCCTGTTCGCGGCTTTGGAAAGAAACAGTTCTTGTGATTGATCATTAAGATATGCTCTGGTGGCTTGAAAGAGGGTGATTGGCCAGAATCGACTGGCTTTGTGCGTGCGTGTGCTTAACAACATTGTTGTTGTTTTGTTGTGGTCATTGTTTCTCAATGTAGCGGCAAGGTCGGATTGTTTCAACGCTCGCAAAGCGCTTCTTGTCTTTATTTAGAATTCTTAAGTGCATTCGAAATAAGGTAGAAGACGACTGTCGGACGTGTCCAATGGAAAAGTGTAATAATGGGGTGTTTTGTGGAACATTTACCTTTTTTTGGTTTACATTTTAAGAATGGATAGCGTTATTACCTGTTTAATTCAGGATGGCCATAAAATAAGTTCCTCTGTTTATAGGCATCTAAATCTAAAACTAATGAACCGAATTACACCAAATTCATATTAAGGATATTGAAGTCATAGGGAGAAGATTTCTATAAAAAGGGGGGGGGGGGGGTGTATGAGCAGAAAGCAGGTGTATCAGATATTTAAAAAAAGTTTCGATAGGTACACTAATTAATTGAATGATTAAACTCAAGTAAATAATCTTTTATTCATTAAAATCATTACTCACATTGAATGCCATTTAATGTATACAAGAAAAGTCAGAACATTGAAAATAGTCTATATGTTTCTGGAGACCCTGATTCATCAATGTACATTGGCTAGCTAAAAATCTAATAGAATGTTGGGGTACATCAGAAAAAGTGTTTCATCAAAATCTAAGGATATTATCTTGCCATTGTACAGAGGTTTAGTAAGGCCACATCTTCAGTATGCCGTTCAGTTCTGATCACCATATCTTAAAAAAGACATTGAATTGTTAGAGAAAATTCAGCACAGGGCTACTAAAATGGTTCAAGGGTTTTCAGGCATGAATTATGAAGATAGATTAAGAAATTTGAATATGTATACTCTGGAAGAGAGAAGGGTTAGGGGAGATTTGATTCAACTATTCAAATTTATCAAACAAGGAGATGTGGAGGGTTTAGATTTTAATATGAGTGATAGAACGAGAGGTCATGGGTTTAAGTTAAACAAATCCCATTTTAATCGGGAAGGGAGAAAACACTATTTCTATAATAGGGTAATAGACAAATGGAACAACTTGCCAATGAATATTGTTAATTGTAAAGGAGTAACGGATTTTAAGAAGAAGTTAGATATGCATTGGGGGATAGTTAAGAGGTACTAGATGGACCAACCTTGTTGAGCCTCGAGCCTGTTGTTGGTCGTCACTATTTGTATTTGTAATGAATTAGGAGTATTTGTTTTGAATTTAATCACAAAATTAAGTTGTGTGTCTATTGCAACTTTTTGGTTATATGTTATACTTGTTTTTTGTACGGACAGCGCCAAAATTCCCCCTATCAGTGATGTTTGGTACTATTTTTCCCCCATATCTTCAATATTCTTAATATGATATCTGGTGCAATTCATTTCATTAGTTTTGCAATAAATGACTTATTTCGTGGACACCCTGTATATAAGTCTAATTCCTTGGTACTGAAATAATTATAAATTCAATGAACAGATTGAATAACAGATCGGTATACACGGGCAAGATATTCGCTTTCAAGTCAGTTGCTGTAATTAATTCTTATCGTGAAAGCAACTATCCAAAAACATACTTTGCTTTATTTCACGAATTTACACGCATCTGCGCCTAATTTCCTATCGAACGATGTCATAATTTTGTTAATCGCGACATTCGCAACTGAGTTATAGCAACGGAGTAGATCACCCAAAAAATATATATATATTTAACATGATAGCCCATGTAACGGGATAGAAACGTTTCAAGTCATTGAAGTTTCACGTCAGAAAAGCTATTAATTCAAATTTATTTTAGATTGTGAGGAACTGAAGCTTTGCCGCTGAAGCCGATCAATTATGGAAGCGATTAACATTTGATTGCTTCCGCACTGCCAAAAAACCTATTGACAGTCAAAATTTAGTTCAACTTTTTCTTCTTTTTCTCCACGTCTTTTGTTCTAAATCCCGACTTCTTTTTAGTTACCTTGACTAACTGATGAGAACACACTGTTATATCCTATTACGACGAAGCCTCACATAAGAACGATTAATTTCCCATTTAGATGGCAACAGAGCCCTAGGGAAGTAAAGGTCCGTGAACTTTTCGAACATCGCTCTTACCGCGAAGAATACTAGAGAATAAAAAATATCGTCTGAAAGCGTTTAAATGGCTTCTTTGCAATTTTCGTAATTTAGGGAAGCTATCTTTTATGACTTTCTTGGTGTCTGTCTATTAGCAGCGATTTAACGGGTTCTGTAAGAATAGCTATTGTATTATCCATAGCTTCGTGAAATAGACCATTCATTCATTTGGGATAATGTATTTTTAATGTGTAATTTATTAGGTTAATTTCTTGAATACCAAAATAAATCTTTTGTGTAGGTTATACAGTTAAACATTTTCATTCAAACGAAACATAAATAATATATTATATTTATAAGTAGTCACGAATATGGAGAGTATCGTGTTAATTTTAAAGATTTGTTCTCTGCCAAAATGAATTGATCTAAATGTGTGGGAACTATTCTAAATATATTTCTCACATATTATTCAATCCCAGCGGAAAACGTCAGTATAAAAACTTCGGCAAATTTGTGAAATTGAAGGTTTTATGAGGGAAAAACTACAGGATTATTTTTAAAGTTCTATTCACAGTAGTTATTGAATGTAATATTAATAATTAAAATTACTTTAGAAATCTTGCAAAAAACATTCAATTTTAAAACATTGAGATTATCGGAAGGAAAATGAATATTTAAAAAAAATGTTTTATGCAGATTAATTAAAAACTTCCAAATTCTTTATAAAACTTACAAAAAAACTTTAATTTTACAATTTTGATGAAGTTTTTACGATTACTTTTTCTGCTGGAATTTTACATTTTTTTTATGTCCTACAATTTTACTATTCATGGATATAAATTTATTGGTAATTCACACACAGCCTGATTTGGGAAATGCAACTAAACTAAAAATAGTCAATAACAATGTTTCACGTATTGTTATTGTAATAGTTACTCATTCAATACATTAATTTAAACAAAATTAATGCAACAAATATGAATTTACACACAGCAAATAATTTAAAAACGTTCTCGGATATTTTATGAACTAAAAACCTTCACATATTTTAATGCACAGAAGTAAAGTTAATAAAAAAGTAAAACATCGCAATATTAATATTCTTTATAAAACACAATTAAACTGTAACCATGTAATATGACAATATGTCAACAGCAGCTAATATTATAAAGCCATCTTTTGCGACAACTATTGTCAAATCAAAATGTTTTAATTTAAATTTGTTTTAATTTTTAATAGTAATAAAAGCTCTTAGTAAAGAAACCTTTCGTTTGTTTGGCAAACAACTGGCCATTAATTTTATCTTTCACATTAGGAAGTGCAAATGTAATTTATTTAATGTTATTTGACATTAGTCCCCAATTATTTTGAATCTGAAACGTGTCATAAATTTTAAATTATTGTATTCCAAGAGGTATCAGAGCTTATTGAGTTAACTTTGGAATTTTACAGACGCATATTTGTAATTTGATATCTGAATTTTAAATACGATATTAGTAAAGTAAAATTGTTAATCAATATGCACCGTTATTTTATAGTGTGGAATTTGTCATATCATGTGTAACGGATTTTAAGAAGAAGTTAGATATGCATTGGGGGATAGTTAAGAGGTACTAGATGGACCAACCTCGTTGGCCTTGAGCCTGTTGTTGGTCGTCAATATTTGTATTTTATTGATGACATTTAGAACTTTGTAGTACATTTACCTGTAAAATAAGGTAAATTTTTAAGTACTGACCTTACGTTAAGTGTGACCTTAGCAGGGTTAAAGCTAAACCATTGACTACTATTTCCTCATAACTATTAAAATCTGCACTGTATGCTTGTAATGCGTTTATCATATAGTAGAAAATATTGTATATACATTGAAAATATTTTATATTTTTGGGAACTTGAAATTAAAATCCACAATATCTGAACATGTCGTGGATAATCGAAATTCTAGACCGGTCAGAAATATTTAAAGCATTCTAAAAAGTGTGTTGAACCCTATTTCAATGTCTTTAATATTTAATTTTTTCTGCGTATTTATCAACAGGAAGTAAACTGATATTTCAATGTAATATACACGGACTAATTTAAATCGCAAATTTAACCTTAATGTTTAAAAAATAAATTAAAATCTGTTCTAATTCAAGATAAGTAAGTTCTCATGTTCCTGAGCAGACGATACAATTGAGAATTCGATAAGTGGAACCTGCGTGTCTCTCTTAAATTACAAATAAAAAACCTGACACGATTATTCAGCGTAAGTAGGAGAAATAATTATACTTCGAGCAACGTAACGCGTATCGTTTAATCTATATCGCTTCGTAAGTGCTAAAGTAGGAATACATTAATTCCGATTCACGTTTCCAAAAAGAGATAACTGAAGTTAGGTTGTATTTCATTGTTTGAACTTCAGATTAAATATTAACTTGATTTAAATGACTAATATAGTTAGATAATCATTGAAATCAATTTAATTAGTCCAAAAAGTGTGATATTCTGGATACGAAATGAATCGATTATAACTTCCAATTTTTAAAATTAAAAGAAAAACTCGTATGTCATGTTTACATTAATAAAAATATATAATAAATGACAATGTGAATACTTTTGCTTTTAATATAACAGTAATTCTATCGTTAACTAATTAATTTAATATTTAAATAGTATAACAAAGATTATTAGCAGGCTCGCCGCACGGGGGACCCCCCCCCCCCCCCCAACAATCTGGAAACCCTAAAAATTGGGAATTTCAAGTTTTAAAGCTGAGAAAATTTATGCCTGAAGAAAATTAATATTATTAACAACTGAAAGCTAGGGGAGATTAGAAATTATCCAACTGGTAAGATTACATTTAAATTAGACCTCAGAACGAACACTGCATTGGAACATGCGTGCAATAAATCAATACTTGCGAGAGACTTTTTAATATTACTTAATATATAAAAAACGATTAAAAAGTGCCGATAAGTTGAAACTGGGAATTTTCAGCAAGGTTAAGTTGGGAATTTCGAATTGTTAAGTTGGGATTAAGAGAGGAGACGATCGAAGTGGCTTTCTCAGTTTTCAGACTACCGATTTCTAAACTATAATATTCGGCATTAGTACTAGAAATAATACTTTAGTTTTAAATACTAGTATTATTTGCCATACTGTACATCTCAATCATATTGATTACGAATCAGCAGTGGCGTAGAAATTTAAAAATTACGCAGGGGGACGGGGGATTTCAACTAGTTCGATTTGCAAAATATGTGCCAGTATAAAAAAAAATAAACGCTTAGTAGCAGTTATTCTAATTAGTAATTAGCCATTAATTAGCAATTAGTTGTCAGTTAGTAATTGTTAATTATCAATAATTTTTTAATCATCTAGTTAACTGTTGAAATTTCATATGAGAACAATTTTGTTAATATTTTAAATTAGAATTAACAAAATCTTGGTAAATTTAAGGAACAATTTTTTGTGTCTAAGGTATTGGCAGAAAATTTGGACTTGAAATTTTATTTTAGGAGGGAGGGATAAGAGGGGCTTTTTTAACGTCGAAAGTTTTATATGTGCCGTTAAGTTTTCCAGGGTAATACATATTAGCAAAATGGTTGTTTTTACAGCAAAATGGGGACAAAATATAACAATCTGGATTTTTCAGAAATATTTATGAGTAAGAAATGCATTTGTAGCGGACTCATGACTCGCAGAAATAGCACACTCATTTAATTTTTCGATCGTCAAGGCTATTTTCGTCAATATTGAGGATCGTTTCGTCATTGAATCACGTGACATTTGACGAATCAAGAATCACCAATTTTTTAACGAAAGTGTTTTACTCTGATGGTGGTATCAGCTAATTCGGTTCCAATTTTGGTCGACAGGCCAAAACGAGCATTTCTGGCTCAATCGCCAGGGCGCGCGACTTTAAACAAAGAGATCCCTCGTTCGAGCCGTGCCGCCGATTTTTATTTGAAATTGTCCCCCTTTTTGACTAAATACATTTCATGAAAAAATCCAACGAAATAAATTCCCTTAGTTCGACGAAATATTTAATCAAAGCATTTCGCTCACGTGTTTCGTCGAAAATAACGAAATCATCTTCAAATCTGAGCATAAATTTGTAACAGTGATACGCAAAAATCGATATATTTTCATCAATTAACACACTTATGAAGTCTTGCATTAACATGGAACTCCCCTCACTGAACAAGTATATCACCGTACAGTACTCGACGAAAGAAAACTCAATGGTTTCCCCCCATCAATTTTAATCCAATCACGTTCGACCACGTACCTTGACCTCACATTGCGGGGCGTGTCAGTGGGCAAAAATGTGAAGGAATTGTTGTCATATCCTTTCAGGAACCTCGTTTTTCTTCGAGATTTTCATCGGTTCCTGCAGTATTGAACTCTTTTTCCAGCATTTTGATCTGGATTCATTCCAAACTTTTAAAACAATGCGGTGATTTGTTAGCTATGTGATCAAAGCAATACTAGGCTTCAGGTCGAAATGGTCTAACGTTTGCGCAGTCTGTGATTTAATGGTGTTTTGCAACATTTCAGTAGATGATCCCTTCCCCCTTTTCCTAGTGAAATATATTTTTAAGATTGATATTTGTTTTTGCATTAAAGAACGTATGAACGCATCTGAAATTCGATGAGAATTAGTATTTTTATTACTAGATGACACTTTATTTTATAATGGTAGCTACAAACTCTACAAACCAGTTTACCACAAAAGAAAAGAATACCAATTATATTTTTTGTAATAGGTGACAGAAAAACAAAATAACGTTCCAGATGTTAATTAGCCTAAAAATTGGATCAATATTAGAAGACGCATAATGTCTTAATCTTGGTGGTCTTAAATCTTTCGTATCTCTACAATGAATTAATAACATGAAAATTGTAAAAGGTTTCTCCAGTTTATTATTTTTATTTGACATAAATGCATAATTTGAACTGCTAGTATAAATTCACTACTATGTTATTACGAGCAACAGGAGAGGTAAATACTTTTTAAAAATTAAGAGGTATGAAAAGCAAAACGACGAAATGCAATTCTTAAAATTTTTAAAAACAATATTAATGGCTTTCACGTATAAAGGTGTTTTATCAAGGAAAGTCTATATTCATAAAAATACAAAAACTGTTGGAAATTTTGTTCTTATCTTAATTTTCAAAACAGGTCAATGAACAATACGTAATATGAGAACTAGGCGGGCGCCTGAAAATAATTTTCCCAATGCTCTATAAAATATAGTTTATAGAGCTATTTTTCTTTTGAATATGAGTTCAGAAGATTGAACAAGGATACAAAGTATTGAAAATATAGAACATTTTCGTTAATACGAATGACAGACGATATTCAGTTCCAAATGTACATATTCCAGGTTAATAAAATTAATTTATGAATATTCCTGAAAATAATTTTCCCAATGCCCTATAAAATATAGTTTTTAGAGTTGCGTTCTTCTAAATCTGAGGTACAGAAGATTGAACAAGGATGTATAGTATGGAAAATATAGAATATTTTCATTAATATGAACAACAGACGACACTCAGTTCCAAATGTACATATTCCAGGTTAATACAATTAATTTCTGAATATTCCTGAAAATACTTTTTCCAATGCCCTATAAAATATAGTTTTTAGAGTAACGTTCTTTTAAATCTGAGACACAGAAGATTGAACAAGGATGTATAGTATGCAAAATATAGAACATTTTCATTAATATGAACAACAGACGACATTCAGTTCCAAATGTACATATTCCAGGTTAATAAAAATAATTTCTGAATATTCCTGAAAATAGTTTTCCCAATGCCCTATAAAATATAGTTTTTAGAATTGTATTCTTTTGAATCCGAGGTACAGAATATTAAACTGGATGCATAGTATGGAAAATATAGAGCACTATCGTTAATACGAATGACAGACGACATTCAGTTCCAAATGTACATATTCCAGGTTGATAAAATAATTTCTGAATATTCCTGAAAATAGTTTTCCCAATGCCCTATAAAATATAGTTTTTAGAATTGTATTCTTTTGAATCCGAGGTACAGAATATTAAACTGGATGCATAGTATGGAAAATATAGAGCACTATCGTTAATACGAATGACAGACGACATTCAGTTCCAAATGTACATATTCTAGGTTGATAAAATAATTTCTGAATATTCCTGAAAATAGTTTGCCCAATGCCCTATAAAATATAGTTTTTAGAGTTGCGTTCTTTTGAATCTGAAATACAGAAGATTGAACAAGGATGTATAGTATGGAAAATATAGAATATTTTCATAAATACGAACAACAAACGACATTCAGTTCCAAATGTACATATTCCAGGTTGACAAGTAAAATATTCCTTTTCAATTTTCTGTTAACAACATTTTCCCTTAAGAGCTTTAGTTAACAATTAATGTATCTTCAACACTAAAAATATTCCACCGATTATTTATCGAACATAAACCGAACACCCCCTCAGGTACAGCACGGCCAATTCGAATTAATTACCGATCAAGAACTAGAAAATATGGAACTTTGGAGATGCCTTATCAGTGCATAACTCAATTACAATGATACAAAATTAATTGCTGTTTATGCGGAATTTTTTTTATTGTTTTGAAGAAGAAGGAAGCTACCTTATCAGTACCCCCTTCAGGGTATTTTTGTTAAAAAATGTCTTTTTCAATAATCTTTTTTGATTTTGGACGCGGACAGGGATGACCTTGTAACAGAAAACGTGACGCTAATTGTAATTGCCTGTCAATGGGCTGAGCTGTGAAGTCGGAGGTTTTGCTATATTTGGCGAAGGATTAGTGATTTGGCGAAGTTTTCTTCATTGTGGTTCACAATATTTGGGGGAAAATTAGTGGTGATATTTGAAACACAAAAGTACAAACCTGAACTTGACTGTCAGGTAGCTTTTAAAGTTTTTGGTAATCTCAACTCTGCAGTCAATGAAAATTTTGATGTTCGGACTTTTTCTGCCTTCTGGGATATAATTAACTTCAACTATGTTACTGCAATTTCATTTGGCAATAGTCAGTTTTTTTCAATTTGTTATATCGTGGTGTACTGCCAAAATTGACCAAGTCAAAGATTTATTCCTCTCTAGAACACGATGCGTTAAAGCTTTAGGGTTTACATTTTGAATGAGAGAGTGAGCATCCGTAGGAAGTTTTCACATTTAAATGCAGGGAAATTTTTAGGGATAAATGGAGTCAGTGGAATCAGCTAATTGGTCAGAGTCTTCGAGCATAAATGGACCGTAGTAGAGAGAATATGACGTCATCATCGTGAGGCAAACATCTCAGACCGAATTGCCTCAAACACGTGACTACCTTTCAAAATTATGAATTAAAAAATACTCGCGATTGGCTGATGAATTGGGAAATGTGTAACAGTGAACATTTATGAATGGAATGACGTCATTTGTCACGTGTTTGAGGCGATACATGTTGACCTCACTTTTATGTCAGCGGGATTATATCCCGATGTTTGCTCTACTATGAGGGATCCATGCTCGAAGGTCAGAGTGGTTTGACTTAGGGATTTTTCATGTGAGGGAAACCCCTAAATTGTTTTGTGTGAAAATTATGCCAAGTTATGTACGTAGGAAGTTGTTATGACAAAAATAATCTAGGATTTAAAGTCGTCAGCGAAATACTTGGTGGGAACTTTATTGCATTAAAGACAGAAACATGAATATAATAGATAAGTTATGTGGGATGGTAAAATAGTTGTTTAGACACCAGGAAAGAGTATTACGACGCAATTCAATTAGAGAAAAAGGATGATACAGAAAATAAAAATATGGTAATTTAAGGAAAACATATTACATACATTTTTGGAAAAAGTAACAGAAATTATTGTCTTTGCAATCCCAATTTCTCCTTAGATTATTTGGCGATTTTCTTCTACATTTGGCTACTTAAATATTCATCAGGAGGCTGGCAGCCCTTCGCGAGCGTGCTGTTGATGAACATTGATCATCAGAGAGGCAAACACGAATCTGGTGCTCGACCGCATTGTTATTTTTCCTTGTCGTGCCCCTTCCTTGCACTGTTACCAACAGCGCGAAGGGATGAGAAAGTATTAGACTGATTCCCATCCCTTAATTGAACTGGATTCATAACCTTGCTCAAAGGGGCAATATCGAGGTTGGTGAGCGGTGCCATTAATTAAATTGCAATTACCATTGTCGGATTTCGGTTATTTATTGCGCCATTTAGGAAGCGTGTATCAAGTTCGGAATGGCTGCTTGGGTATTGTTTATGTTCGATAACAGTTCGATTTCTGTTCCTAAAGGGGCAATGTCCGGAGTGTGAATTTTGATTTACGGCGTCCCAAAATGATATTTATAATCGAAAAATGGGTAGATGTCCTCTTATAGTGATTTATTAACTTACGTGTTCCCTCTTATGTATATAAGATCTTTCCGAAAAATATCGCTCTGCCTTTTTTTAAATACGTATTTTAAAAACGGCTACTTTCAAAATAATAAATATTCTTTCAAAAGTTAAAGGCCAGGCAGTCGTGTCTTATTTAGGCAGTCGCTAAAGTGAAATGGGCAGCTAGTAAACTTTGAGTTAGTAATATGAAAAAACGCAAACTGTTTAATTGATTAAGGAAATCTTTCAAAATGCAACACATTTTCTAAATTTCATAATATAGTGGGTTTTAAGTAAAAGGCAAAGCTTGGTAACTATTAATATATCTCCTCATGAAAACATATGATTTGCACTTTTTATTGAACACTACACTATTAAAAATAGGTACTTAAAAATAAGTAAAAGGTATTCATTTTTGATTACATTCGATACTTATAATAGTTCCGAATATATAAGTTTCATTTTTGAAAAAGACATGTACTCAAAAGTGAGTAAAATGAATAAAGAGAGCAGTTGCTTGCCTACATAGGCTGCCTTCATAACTATCATATAAAGAATCCATTGCTTACATTCCTTTTAAAGCAAAATGTATTCGGGTTTAAAAGTTTGAAAGTTGAGGTACTCAGTAAAAACTGCGTTCAACAGGTAATGATCTAGAATTAAAAAAAAAAAGTTCACGGTCTTTCACCCATACCTCATTCGCTTCCTGCATGATTCGTCAAATTTAGAAGAGATTCCATCTTATAATGAGGAAATGTGTTCTTTTTCTCGGGTTTGAAATTATTTCGAAGATATTGTCCAAAAATAGTGACATGATGAGTATTTATCGAATATCTTTACAGTAAAACTTTCTGAAGCAAGTGATCGATTAGATAAAGTTAATTAAGAAGATAGCGATTTGGTTGTTAACTTTTAGAATTGTTTTAAATGTAAAAAAAAAAAAAACGAAACGGTTTCGATCTGTGTAAAATGTGTTTTGATTCTCTAAATACTCTAAGGATGATCTACAAATCAGACAAAAATTCTCAATACATTCACGTGTGAGCGGAAGGATGTGAAGAACAAAAGTTATTTTTTTAGTGTCATAAATTTATGATTGCACAATTATTTATGATGCACGATAATTAAACACTATTTAACAGTTATAAACGTTAATAACTACAATTATTAATAACATAGGACAACAAAAATAAACTTTTTTTTTTGCCTTGAATTTTTTAAAATTTATTTTGACTATATTTTGTGTGCTGGTTTCAAATATGAAAACAATTTTTCTCTATCAGTTATACTTTTTCAGATATGACAGTTGCTTTATTTACGTTTACATGTTAAATTATCTCAAGGAATATGTTTTAAATAAAACAAACTATTTTTTGTCTGGAATTTTTTAACTAAATTTGCCCATGTTTAGTGTATTAATTTCAAATATGAATATACAGTTTTTCTCAATCAACTCTATTTTTTGAGATTCGTCGTAGCTAAACTATATTGCCGTACCTAAGATTAATTTAACCTGTAAACGTATAAAACGCTACTGTTATATCTCAAAAAGTAAAGCTGATAAAAAAAACCTGTTTTCATATTTTAAACCAGCACACCAAATATAGTCAAATTTAATAAAAAAAATTCCAGGAAAAACTTGTGTGTTTAATTTAAAGCTATACCCAATATTATTTTAACTTGTAAACGTAAATAACGCTAAAGTCATATTTCGAAAAGTAGAACTGATAGAGAAAAACCGTTTACATATTTAAAAGCAGCACACCAAATATACCAAATTCCGTTAAAAAATTCCAGGAAAAAATTGTGTGTTGGCCTGTGTAATAAAATTAATCAAAAAAAATATCAACAATAAAGTCAATAATAAATAAATAGAATTTATTTTCCAATGTACCGAAACAGGAAGGTTGCTGAAAAATGCTTTGGCATTGCCAAAAATCCATTAGTTATTTTTTAATCGTATGTTTATTCTTTATAAACGCATGGATAGAAGTACATCTAATAATTGTTGTGTGGCGTAAATTAAATTATGATATCCCATTTGTCGCGCCAAGCATAACATGGAATTTAGGAAGAAAATACATAAAAGAGCTATGCAAAAAGTTTTAATTAAAAATAATGTACGTCCATTATTATAACTTCCATAGATTTATATAAAAAAAAGATTGATTAAACTAATATTCTCGTTTTATTAATAGCTAAAAAAAGGCGACATGACCAAACAAATACGGGATGAAACTGTAATAGTTTTAAATTGGGTGAAAATGGAAAATTTACTGGTCTAAAGAACCATATAAGTTTATGTTATATAAATCCCATTATGGAAAAATGTTTTTAAAAAATCCCTCTTAGCAGTTATATTTATTTACCATAGAGTGCAAATGATGTTAATGATGTATAAACATCTTATGTGGTCAATATGTTAATTATGCATAAAAAGCACTTTAAACAAAACTTCTAAAATTGCAAAATATTTCAAACTTTTTTTTTACAATTTAGGTAACACCAAAATTATATATTTTTTATGAAATAGTATTTTCCATAAGAGAAACTCATGAAGTATACAAAATATTTTATATCTAATACCAAATTTTATTATAAAAATATCATAACTTTTTTTTTTAAATCACTTGCTTTTTCGAAACTTTAATTAAAATTACTCTAAAAATACGAAATCTTACGTGCAACGCAATTATACGTATTTATCTATAATTAAAAATACTTCAATGCTGAAACAAATTACATATACATATATGATATTCTATTTGCTTCTAAGGACTTATAATCTTCTTTATATTATAGGGTGTTTAAGAATTCTCTTTACAACTTTTACACGCAATAACATCTAAAAGAAATAAGATAGCTAAAATGTGTTGCTTGTACATTTAACAGCAACACATGAAGTTTTATTTGTACACAGTTTTTTTCAAAACCGTTAACGAACCATTCATCACACAATTCGAACCATTAACGCACTAATACACCATCAACGGGCCGAGCTTCCTCTTGAAGATGGGTGTATGAAAATTATCTTTACAACGTCGACACGCAATAAAACCCGAAAGAAATAAAGTGGGTAAGTTATGTTGCTTGAACATGTAACAGCAACATGACATTAAATTTTAATTATAACCTTTTTTTTAGTTTTATAACTGTGTAGAATTTAAATTTCACGTGTTGCTATACATGTACAGCTGGGAAAAAAAAACGAACTACCAATGATTATTTTGTTAGTGTTTATAGTAGAGCTAAACTTAATATACCATTTTGTAGGGAATAAAGTCTACTATACATTGATATACAAAAAATTTGCATAGGGGACTATCTTCATACTCGAATCCTCACCAACTTTAAAATTTTTAATAGTAACACCTACTTTTGATAGCGCAGAAATATTCCCTGCCCTCAAAATAATCTAAATATAAATTTTCGTTAATTTCCTACATTTATATGCAGAGATATTAGACAATACGTATCGATCTTATTTGAGGGGCTACCTCCACATTGGACAAAATATTATTCAGACTTCGAAAAGAAGGACGCGGTTAGAAAACGTTTTGGCGTTAGCCGTGGTTCTTCTTTTCCCGTGGTCATTCATTCCCCCACTATGGAATACCCCTCGCCTTTATATAAAAATTAAGAATTTTATGCCAACGCGATCACATCGCTTTTAAAATATCAAAATTAGTGAAGATTTCTGTTAAGTTCTGTACATTTTAAATTTGTGTATGACCTCTGAAATGATCATTTGGTGCACATTTTAATATAGCAAAAAAACTACAAAGAGGAAAATCATGAAATTTTAGATATGCATATAAAGTGTTTTTCTGAATCCATCACTATCAAAATATAGCATGGTTGTTATTAATAAATACTATGAATATTAATATCCTAATTTAAATAAAATTAAAAAATATACATATAAGTAAGTTAATGATCATTTGATGCATATTTTAATGTAGCAAAAAACTACAAAGAGGAAGATCCTGAAATTTTAGATATGCATATAAAGCGTTTTTCTGAACCCATCACTATCACAATATAGCATGGTTGATATTCATAAATTTTATGAATATTAATATCCTAATTTAAATAAAATTAAAAAATATACTTATAAGTAATGAAAGTTAGTGTATTTTATTTGGGTCATTTAGAAGTAACACAGATAAAAATATCAGCTAAATAAAATTATTATTTCGAAAGTTATGATTAAAAGTTTAAGCAATTCATTTAACATTACAAGTTCTAAACTTTCGATATTCATAATTGAAAAATTACTTACCCAAATGACTCGCAAATTGATATTCAACGATAAATTTTGTCGTAGATTCATTCTAAATATTGAATAAAAATTTGGTGTTGCTATTGGAAATTTAAAAGTTGGTGCGGAATTTAATATGAAGATAGACTCCTATGCAAATTTTTTGTATATAAATGTGTAGTAGACTTTATTCCCTACAAAATGGTATATTAAGTTTAGCTCTACTATAAAAACTAACGAAATAATCATTGGCGGTTCTTTTTTTCCCCGGCTGTACAAGCAACACAGCTTATTTATCTTATTTCTTTTAGATTTTATTGTGTGTCAAAGTTTTAAAGATAGTTCTTAAACAACCTGTATTATATGAGTAGGGGATAGAGTATCTAATTACCTTTTATTTTATCTTTACAGAGTCTACTTATGACTCATACAAGTTATAGAACACATAACCAGATTAAATCATCACACTTGTTTCTAGCACTACCGTAGGTTGAAGAAGATTAATATACAGGCGGGTCACACACACACAAGAAACGGTCATCTAATAGAGATCAAGTGTTTGTATTGATCCAAGATATGTCCTACCTATCATGTCGAGCCAAGTAGGCGTACGTTTTAATATCGAATTCTCCGAATATCGCCACAGGGTATGCACGGGATTTCTTACTTTATTAGGTATCGAGACATTTGATTAGTGATACTTTCGGAATTTTGCCTCTCAGCCTCTCTTAAAATGGAGAGGTTGACCCCTTGGAATTCGGTGAATTTAATAAACAAGTTATATAATTCGAGCGATATAGAACATTGGTGTTGGATTTTCGTAAATATACTGTTCAGTGGGCATATAGGATTAAATTGTTCTTGAGGAATTTGAAGTATCGCCACATATCTAAAAAATAGAATGTTTATTTTCTTTTTACAATTTGAATAATTGTAGTTTCTCATCTAAATCGATCTATCTTGTAGTAACGGAGAAAGCCAATTAAGCGGATTTTATTGTATTAATTTTTTTTTAACATTTTATTTGTTTTTCCTTTTTCAACAAACTATCAGAGAAACTCCAAAACTAAAGTAAATAATTGAGCTACAATAAAATCGTTTGCAAAGAAAGGAAAATATAGCGAAATTAATTTTATCCCACTTAATCAATTTAACGTTAATTCTGAACAGATATGTGTATCGTTAAAGATCTTAATATAGTTAAAACTAATGAATTTCGTGGTCTTTTTAATTAAATCTATTAATAAAATTTATCCAGAATAGCTTTTAGGCATCAGTAGCAAATACAATATTTTTCAGATCGAAAACTTACAAATGATTTAAAACTTATCAGTGCATAAGAAAATAATACAAAACAAATAAAGATCTAGGTATAAACTTTTGTTTCAGAAAATGTTAGGTTACAATATTAATTTAGACTTAATTAACTTCGAATTGAATTTATAAAGTTGGAAAGTTTTTCAATTATAGTTAATATTCCTCAAATGTTTACATTCTTATAATAATTTTAAATTAACTTTTTAAAGTAATGGGACATTTCAAAATATATTTAAAGAACATTTTTCAAATATTATAAGTTTTTCAATGTTTGAGTGTTCTTTATTAAATTATAGATCAGACAATTACCAGTTGTATTTACTCAATAAACTCTAATTTTTACTCGCATATATTGGATATAATTTTTTTTTTTAAATACAGTCGCAGAAAATGTAGTAGCGATTTTTTACCGGGATTTGAATGAAAAAATTCAACTTCGAATATTTTGTTTAAAAAATGTATGTCATTCATCCAGAGAAAATCGGTGTTATGCACAAAGAAGACTGAAATGTTGACAAGGGAGAAGAGAAGATAATCTTAAAGAGAAACTTTCCTAATTATGTGGCCTCGAGAAGCTGGGGACTCATTTAAGTATACAAGTATACGGCTGTTCTTTTTTTTTTATTATTATTATTATTTCTGGCCTTTGGTGGAAAAATGTCGCACTAGAGCTACACAATGGGTTATTAGCGACGGTTTGGGATCTATCCGAAAGGAAAGACCCGGAAACATTGCCTCGTAATTTTGAACCGTGGCCAGATGACGAAGACAGCACCTGATATGGCACTCCCCGCAACTTCAACAGGCGTGACTTAAATAAAAGATAATGTGTGTATTTATACGGGTTCCATGAATGATTTAAGAATGATATACATGGAATAGATATTTAAAATTTGAAAGTAGAGAAATTATCGGAGTAAATATGTACACCTCTTTCGAATTTTTATTGAAAACCACTAAATGACTTTGGTTAATTCAGGTCGCAGCCAGGCCCGTCGCACCAGGAGATGGGGGGGGGGGGGATTGGGTTTGCAGTCAGACCCCCAATAATCTGGAAACCTTAAAAGTTGGGAATTTCAAGTTTTAAAAAATCCCCTAGTCGGGAAAATTTAAACCTGAAGAAAATTAATATTATAAGCAAATGAAAGCTAAGGAAGATTAGAAATTGCCTAACTTGTAAGATTACAATTAAATTATACGAACACTACATTGGAACATGCGTGCAACAAATCAATGCTTGTAAGGGAACTGCTTAATATAACCTAATAAAAAAAAGATGAAAAATGTCGATAAGTTGGAACTGGGAATATTCAGTACTGTTGAGTTGGGAATTTCGAATAGTTAATTTGGGATTTTTTTTTTGTTTTAACCGCCCCCCCCCTCCAATTTTTACATATCATAACTTCCGCTTCAACTTCAACTAAGGTTATCCCCGAGTATAACAAGTTGTTGAGAAGGAAATACTTATCCGTGTATACGAGACATAAACAGATAGTTCAAAATAAACTCCGTATGTAAGTTTGGCGATGGAAGTAACTTGATTGCAAAGGTCTCAGTTGAACAAACTTAACTGTGCACAACTAACCAATCGCGCCATTTCCGGCTCGAAATGGCGAGAAAAAAAACTGTTACGGTCACTTCAAAAATACCCTTCGTTGCACACGTCATTTTGATCCATCGATAAATAAAATTCGAGCGAAGATCCATTTCGAAATCGATCGACATTGCCTTTAATTTTTTTTATCATCTTCCAAATGATGAAGCCGTCAAAAAGTTAAAGCGAAATGGAAAAACTCGGAGAGATAGCTCATTATGCGAACATAACGGTTGATTTGGAAAAAAAAGTGGTTCTCGAAGTTACGAGGGGAAATTGAATATGGTTCAGTGAACACGGGTACAAAGGGTGACGTTTGTCTTGTAATCAATGGAGTCTGCAAACAGGATATTTTGGAAGTAAAACAATACATACATTTTCAAATAAATAAATTTAGGAATTTTTATTAAAAAGTGTTATAAGGTGTACGTATACACTTGAAATTTTTTTTTTTAATTATGAATTTAAAAATCTAGTTTTTTCGTGTAAGAAAACACCTTAAAAATAGAGAT
The DNA here is from genome assembly GCA_963932185.1 of Troglohyphantes excavatus. Lineage (NCBI taxonomy): Eukaryota > Metazoa > Arthropoda > Arachnida > Araneae > Linyphiidae > Troglohyphantes > Troglohyphantes excavatus. The sequence continues at coordinate 46,090,322 of OZ010677.1, read as the reverse complement.
GAATCATTTTAAAAAACACTGAATAAAATAAAATACTAATTACCTAATTAGCATTTTATATGTTAATTAGCATGTTTTTTCAAACGTGATTACGCAAGTTGTAAATAATCTAGAAGCATAATTTTTGTTGGAAATTACTAGCAGTATCTTTCTTAATGTTATGACCTTCCAAACAGTTTATAGCATTTAAAGTTTTTTTTTTAATAATTTTTTACCTCGACAGTCCCTAAAAAAAATACTTTTTTATTCACATTTTCAACTTTAAAATTCTATTAAAAATTATTTTTTGAACGGATCGTTATGATGGAGGGTCATAACATCTTACAATTAATATAAATTTAAAAGAAAAAATAATTTTCTTAAAATGTTTAAGAAAACTTGAGTTATCATGTTTCGAATGAAGAGACATATGTTAAAAATACAGTTCTTCAGAAATCAAGTGTAAAGTTTACAAAACATATTGCCATTGCAAGAGCGGCCATAGAATAACTCTTTGTAAATAAAAAAGTTTTTGGAATATTTATTCAATCTTGGTGTCATCTGACAGATACTGAATTGGGGAATACTATAGAACAAAAAAAATATTTTGGAATTTTTGGACGATTTTCATTTTTTATAGTGTGTATGTACATAAAATATAATCTTAAATAATAATAATAAGTTTATGCCACCAACGTTACAAAGGTTCTGTGTTTGCTTGCTCCAAGTCGGCAATCAATGATCCGATATTGATGAGACTTGATAAAGCCATAGTTTCCACTCGAAAAATAAATTTTAATTCGAGTTTTTTTCTTGTCAGTTGGAAGAGGAGTTATTACTATAAAAATAATTTAAATTTCTATTAATTTAAATAAAAAAAATATATTATTTATAAATCTTTCTATTTGGCGCAAACGTCAGAATTTGGGTATACTATTGGAATCTTTGGGACTGATTTTTATTGAAACTTGACGACCAACCTTAAAATAGTTGTTCTAAAGAAAGAAATAGTTGTTCTAAGACTATATTATAATAGTCTTAAAACTTATAGACTAAGACTATATTTTATGTCGATATGTTAAAAAGAAAGTACAATTACATCGTAAATGAGCGATGATGTACTTAAATTTAAGTAGTCGTACTTACTCAAAAATTAGTAGTGTGATTTAATATTGCTAATCACTGTTTCTGTTCAAGCCATGTAAACAAATCGACCTGATAAACTTAAAATAATTGTTCAGAAAATGACTTTCCAAATAATTTGATGTCGATTACTTAATTGGAAACCAAGCTATTACAACATAAATACCTTACTTTCCATTCTTTTGGCACACCTTTTTAATTCTTCAGTCTTAATTTCTTCTGTTTATAACTTCTTCAAGTCGTCCTGGTAGTTTAATGGATAATGCTCTGAACTGCGGTGCCTGAGGATCTGTGTTCGATTCTCGCTAAGTCTTGGTTATAATTGTTGATATTTATTGAAAGTGATTTATGAAGGCAGCCTATGTAGGCTAGCATCTACTACCGGGTTTACCCATTGTACTCATTTCTGAGTATATGTCTTTTTCAAAATTGAAAATTATGTATTCGGAGCCATGATAAACATCGATTGTACTTAAAAAATGAATACATTTGACTTATATTTGAATACCTATTTTTAACAGAGCGTTTTTACTCTGCTGAACTCACTTTTGAGCATCCATTTTTTAACAGTGAATACTGCAGTTGATGAGTACAAGAAAAGCAGAATATTTTTGATGAAAAAAAGAAGGTAGACATCTTCTGCTTGAGGATATCCTTGTTGATAGACGCGTCCTCCGCGAAATAGACGCGAGACACGAATTTGCGTGCAAGTGCTTCGCGTGCCGATTCTTTCCTCAAATCCGCAGCAGCGACTATCAAGATGGAATATTAAGTCGCACGATCAGTCTCCATCATTTTCCATTTCGGATGCGCTCCAGTTTTGAAAGAAACGGTTTTTACAGGCTTTCGGATATTCCCTAGAGAGAAGATCATGTGATTTTTTTCACTTCGTCAAAAAGGAAAAACTGGGGCAAAATGAAAAGGGTCTTGCAGCAGTCGTTCGATTGATAAAGGCACTCGACGTTCTGAATTTTTGGACCATAATTAATGGTGGAGGCTGTGCTAGAATTGGCCCGAGTATTCGAAATTCCCAAGAAATTGTGTCACCCTGAAATATAGTTGGTAAATTAGACAGTTACAGATAGTGAAATGACATTGATTAGCTTTATTGTGTGTCATGCTTTGAGGAAGGCTCATTGTTTTTTATAGCGTGATGAACACTAAATATGTTTAATTTGAGATTATTATTCTAAATTTATTTTCTACTGTTGAAGATACATATTTGTTCAGTCTAATTATTATATTTTAAGACTGACTAAGTGCATATTTATTATTGGAGAATGTTCAGGTTTCAACCTTAAAGAGTATTCGAATATTATTGTGATGACTTCAGTAAGTCCTCTTTGAAGATATATTGGTAGAATATGTTTATTTTTTTAAATCAAAGAATCAAATATACTTTTTATTGTCAAAGTATTTTATCATATATTTTTTTACAAAACTCAATGTGTACAGAGCAACTTATTGATGTATCTCAATTCATCTAATTCACAAAAATATTATTCGGAATAAGTTGTTAAAATAGAAAAATGAAATATCGGTTTATATTTTAAATATATAAAATTTCATTCCTTCTGAAAATCCACTGTACGTTAACAAATGCTTATAATTTTAGTTAAATTTTGGCATTATTCAGCAATGTATGTTAAATAAACATTAGAACGAAACGGCTGAGCTTACTGCCAAGTAGTCTAAGTTTAAAAACAGATAAGAGCGTTTAAAATTCGTAAATCTCTTTGATTATAATTCTAAGTGAAATGCCGTATCAATTTCTTATTGGGAAACCTACTGAACTAGGAACCACACCAACTGACCAAATGATAGATATAACTACCTAATAATGGAAAATGGTGCGGCTCCATTTTTGGATATTTTTGAGCATACACAACTTGAAGTACAACACTTCAAAGGTCCGAAAAGAGTCGAATGCACATCTTCTGCGAACAGAAGAATGTATTCCATTCTGAAGAATGAATTCCATTCAGAAGAATTTATTCCCTTCAAAAGTCCGAAAAGAGTCGAATGCCACATCTTCTACGCACAGAAGAATGTGTTCCATTCTCTGATGAATTAATTGCATTCAGAAGAATTTCTTCCCTTCAAAAGTCCGAAAATAGTCGAATGCCACATCTTCTGCGCACAGAAGAATGTGTTCCATTCTCTGAAGAATGAATTGCATTCAGAAGAATTTCTTCCCTTCAAAAGTCCGAAAATAGTCGAATGCCACATCTTCTGCGAACAGAAGAATGTATTCCATTCTGAAGAATGAATTCCATTCAGAAAAATCTATTCCCTTCAAAAGTCTGAAAAGATTCGAATGCCGCATCGTCTGCGAACAGAAGAATGTATTCCATTTTGAAGAATGAATTCCATTCAGAAGAATTTATTCGATTCAAAAGTCCGAAAAGAGTCGAATGCCACATCTTCTGCGCACAGAAGAATGTGTTCCATTCTCTGAAGAATGAATTGCCTTCAGAAGAATTTATTCCCTTCAAAAGTCCGAAACGATTCGAATGCCACATCGTCTGCAAACAGAAGAATGTATTCATTTTGCCCCTAGAAAAATCTTTATAGAAATATTTTAGTGGTGACAATTTTCTTATATCACTTGGCAGACGACCTTCTCAAAGTCAGAAAAGAATCGGATACAGTTTCTTCTGCGAACAGAAGAATGTATTCCTGATGACAATTTCCTGCATTCCGTTAATTCCGTTTCGAACCTATCATTAGCATACTAATCAGCATCTCTCACAAAGAACACGAGAAGTTTCGGATGTAAATCAGCTCAGTACACAAACACATTGTTCCTACTTGACCTCTCATATCTGTGTCACTTGAATTTGAGAAACATTATTAAATTAAACCTCCTCGGCGATTCCGATATCACGTTTTGAGAATTCTACTCACGTTCCTTTGCAAGATTCTCGTCTGCATCTGGGCGGACTGTCTTCCAAGTGGCGCAAGTCATAAAAATCCACACAAAAAATGAACTAACGCCATTTTATATTACTATGCAGATTCATCTATCCTTTGGACAAGTGGTGTATGCCCTACTTCAATATGTTGTCCATTAATGAGTGTCCATTAATGAAATATAGAAAATATTTAAGTTAAACAAATCCCATTTTAATCGGGAAGGGAGAAAACACTATTTCTATAATAGGGTAATAGACAAATGGAACAACTTGCCAGTGAATATTGTTAATTGTAAAGGAGTAACGGAATTTAAGAAGAAGTTAGATATGCATTGGGGGATAGTTAAGAGGTACTAGATGGACCAACCTTGTTGGGCCTTGAGCCTGTTGTTGGTCGTCAATATTTGTATTTGTATTTGTATTTGAATGTCATTCGACTTAAGAGGACTCGGAAAGTCGTAGAAAGCCCTATATTTCCCATGTCAAAAAGTACTTTTGTATGTACCTTTTTCTCAGAAGTTTGAAAAAATACGGATATAAATTTTGTGTGTGTGTGCTCTTGAAGTATTTTTACATACACTGATGCTCGGATTCAGCAATTTAAATATTTTTAAATTTGAAAACAATTTATGTAATTGACAAACTTTAATAAATAAGAATTTTTCATTTTAAAAGTGGCATAACTAATTAAATTTTTGCCTTGGGTAAAAATTTCAAAATTTTACAGCACCATTGTAACGTACGTGAGTTTACTTAAGTAGCCTTAAGTAAACCTTACTTAAGTAGCCTTAAGTAAACCTTACTTAAGTAGCCTTAAGTAAACCTTACTTAAGTAGCCTTAAGTAAACCTTACTTAAGTAGCCTTAAGTAAACCTTACTTAAGTAGCCTTAAGTAAACCTTACTTAAGTAGCCTTAAGTAAACCTTACTTAAGTAGCCTTAAGTAAACCTTACTTAAGTAGCCTTAAACACAGGGCTTAAGTAAACTAACGTACGTTACAATAGTTCTGTAAAATTTTGAAATTTTTACCTACAGTACCTACAGAAGGTACATCGAGTTTGTAAAACATAGTTCTGGGATATAAAAAAATAAACAAAAATATCTTTAATGTTTGTTATGACACTTTTAGCTGAACGAAAATATATATTTTTTAAATACTACTAATTATCGTAGAAACGAAATTTAAAATGCGATGGAAAGAAACGATTTAGGGCATTTCAAATCCCGATTTTTTTTAAACAAAATTGGCTTTCCGTTGTCCCCTCATTATAACAGAAGCAAGTTGCAAACTTTAAACCCCCTTATTTTGAAAATCTTATTTTTATTGGACTTACCCCACTTGGCCGCCAACCCATCAAAATCTCCCGAGGAGAAAAATTAGCCATGAGTTGGACTAGGTAATTCTTTTCCACCGTAATCAAAGCTTCCTCCCTTAGAAGTGACCCATTTCGAAGGTAGGCAGATATTGATTCTTGCGAGTGAGAAGCCGTAATTAGATGCAGAAACGATTAAGATGAAAATTAAGACGAATCTATTAGTTTACTATGTAGGACTTTTGTTACTCTGGTCCTTGTTCTTTAATTAGACTCCGGGAGATTAGAGATCTGAATCAGCTGGGATGAATTGACAACAGGACATTGTAATTATTTATTGCTCAAAACTGTTTTTTATTAAACAGATTTTTTTTTTAAAAGTAGGTAGAGTTTGAAATATATACACACATAACATGATACAACATACATGCATGATATAACATACATAAAAACTAGCTTATATGTTACTGTAATCCCTGTTGTTTCATACTGATTATATCTTATTGGTTACATACATTTTTATAAAAGTAAATAATCAATTATCTTCTGCACTCTCTTGTCAAAGTTTTATATCGTCTGAATAGTCTCGCAAGTTATGTTTAATAAATAAACTGAAGATGCCTAGGGCCAGATTTAAGCTTAGTCTAGATAGGCTGCTGCAGCCCAGAGGCCAACACAACACACCAAAAAAACTTGTGAATTTTTTGTTGTTGAAAGGATGATAATCCAAATACTAATAAAAATAATTACTACAATCTTTTATTGACGGTATAAAAGTCAGAGAGTAGAGTGGGTTAATTACGTACCTGGTCAACGGGATCTATTTTCCTCTACACGATGGTTGGTCATTTACCCCCATAGGTTTATTTCTCCAGGAGTTATTGAGCTTTGATAAAACTACATTTTATGTCAGTAAAGTTTCTGGCCATGTACCCATAACGATTTAAAAAACTTATTTACGTCAAAAAGAAATCGTTCCAATCAATTTATTATGCTAATTCAAAATTGGAACAATACAAGAGATTAAAATGTACACTAGATGATATGTAACTAAAATATAGGTTTTCTTAAAAGGTAACGAAAGTTTTGCAGTTATCTTTGAAGTTCTGACATGACTTAGTTGTAACTAATTTACAAGCATGCCTATAAAGAACAATCTTAAAAAAAAAAAAAAAAAAAAAAATGATATTATTAGATAAAGAGGATAGATATAAAGAGGATGATATTATTAGATAATATTTAAAAGAGAATTTGCAAGTGCAAGAAGTACAGTTAGTATAGAGTCTTGTTCTTCCTGTTAAGTGAAACGTGATATTCCGTCATCTGATAGCATTGTGTAAGAGGATGCTTTGGTTTAAATATTATCGCAAATTTAAGTTATTTTCTAAAGGGAGTTTTTTTGGGGGGAAGCGGAAAAAAGGGGGAGGGGGGACTTCTATCTACTGTGTTACAAACACATCTAAATTAGGTTTGTAATTTTTATCTCAGGTATTCTTTAAATTGTGTTAGAATATCAAAATGTTGTAAAAAATATGAATATTAGAGATAGGTGTAAATTTATAGTTCTCCGAAATTTTCGAACACTAGCTATTTAAAATATAATAGTTTAGGTACCAATTTTGTGTTTTTAAATGCCTTGAATAACTGCGATAGAAGACATTTTAGAATTTATTAATTCATTCAACTTAAATTATAGTCAAATTACTACTATTATGTGTTCATGTGACTCTTTAAAAGAAATACCAGATATCTCAAAATGACGAAGATATGTTCTACGTTTCAATTAAAATCCTGCAATTGAATCACGACTCTCAATACGAACTATTATCTCTTCAGAGTAGGCTCATGAATTATATTATACAAAAATAAGACAAATCCTGTTAAGCTGTCACAAGACCATAAAGGTTAGAATAACAAAAGTTCTATAAGCATGATGGATACTAAACGAAATCTGTAATTACAGCCACTCAAAATGAGACGATGGAACAACAAGACGTCGAGTGACACGAATCCCCCACCCTACCATTAAAGAAAACGATTTTTTTTTTCTCCAGGGACTTCTATACCCAAGAAAAGCGTGTCGATTGTACATTAATCGCCTTAGACACTCTTCTTTTTGTCGATCCCAATCAAATGCACGCGCTACTTAGGTATCGTACTTTCACAAACGGGCTTGTAGGTCGACACGCTAACATCAGATCCTGCTTGCTGATAGAGCTGTGCATGTAAAAAGGATATTTATTTCTTGGTGAGGATGTATTTTCTACGGCTACTCATTGTGTGGCGGGTATCTGGTTTGCACTTAGGCGAGAATCACGACTCTGTATCACATGGCAGGTATCTGGTTTACACAATCACGGTTTTGTATCACACGCGACGTTCGTTTGCGATGAAGCATTCTCACATCGCTGTTCCACGATCAGCAACGGATTTCAGATTTCTGAGGCCCTAGGCTTAATTTTCCAAGCGGCCCCCTTCCCCCCTTTTCGATCTGTGATTTTGAAGTAATGTATGTACTTCAGAAGTCAATTGTTGTCAAAGTAAGTACTATCAAATTTAAAACCAGTAGAGAACAAGAAAAATGCCTGAATTCAACTAGCAAAATATTAAGAGTCATGCAAGAAAAAATTGAGTAAATTTGGGTTATTTCACAAATATCGAAATTCTGTAATCTATATATACTTCTGTAAAAAAGTATGTAGCCTACGGCCCCCCTGGGTCTGCGGTCCTAGGCATCAGGGCCTACCTTAGGGGTGTACGACGCGTGCCACCGCACAGAATCCCGCGGTTTTAGAAGGGCCCCACACTCAGGTTAAATATATATGTATATATATATATGTATGTATGTATGTATTATGTATATATATATATATATATATTTCAACTAGTTCACAATAGCACATAGGTTCGCATAGGACCCCGCGGTAACTAAGGGCTAGAGAGCAGCCTAGCAGGTCCTGCTAGGCTGCTCTATAGTCTACCCAGTGGCAAATGCACTGTCCACGGTAGCAGAACGCAATTGGTTTTATTTCAAAATGTTTATTTTGAATATCAAATCGTTTAGCAAGATGTTCCAGCTACCTTTCGGTAGTACTATAAATCTCTAAAATTCCGTTAGCACTCTAAAACTAAAAATACAACTCAAAAATTATATATTATTTAATATAATTTGCATCATATAGTAATTGTGCAGGGTGGTCACAAATTGTTGAGCGATGGTCATTGTTCGGCTGTACCACATTTAGCTGCATTGGCATAATAAAACATTATTTTTAAACAAGTCGCTTAGCTTAATTGCAAACAAACAAAATAATTAAAGCCTAGCAAACCAAATTATTTATTATGTGTACTTAAACAGCCAAACAATGCCCATCGTACAACAACTTTTGATCCCCTTAAGAAAATATTTATTGGGGTATAATAACACTTTTTTTTTTTCATTTGGAACCGTCCCAGAAAAAAAAGTCAGCATGAAACCTTCAGTAAAATCGACAAATTGAAGGTTTTTTGAAGGTTTTATAAAGGACAGTAAAACCAAAAACTGCAGTTTTTTTGAAGTTTTTAATTTTCCTGCATAAAACCTTTAAAATATCTGCACTTTTCCTTCATGATTAAAAATTGAAAGATTTTTTGCAGGTTTTTATGAAGGTTTTTGCAGTTTTTATGAAGGACATTGAAACAAAAACCTTTAATTTTATAGATCTTAAAAAAAACCTGCAGTTTTCCTGACATAAATCCTTCAATTTCAAAATTTTGATGAAGGTTTTATGCTGACTTTTTTTGCTGGGTTATCAGCAGTGGGTTTGAAATAGAGCACATTCTCTACCGACTTATGAATTATTATTTTGATCAGTTATTTCTTAACTTTAACCTACAATAGTCGCAAAATCTTATCTCAAGTGTCAAAACTAGAATTGGAGCAGTAACCTTAGTACGTGAAAATATTTGTGAAGATTAGAGAAATGGTGTAGAAAAGCATAAACATGTTTTTCTTAGCCTTACCTCAAAAGAAACTTCCGTGTATAGCTTGCCTGTTAAATCAGTATAAGTGTTGTAATAAAAAAATTGTACAACTTGATTAATTGTGCAATTACAGATATAAAATCCTTTAAGAAATGTAAATAAGAAAAATAGAAAATGTGCCGATAAACATAAATTAAGCACCTTACAATAATTTTAAGTTTCAGTAATTTTAGTGTTTGAGTATTACAATACTTTATTGTATTTTTTTCTTTACATTGAAACAAGCATTGTTACTATACAGGTTGTATGAGAACTATTTTTACAACTTTAACATGTCATAAAACCTAAAAAAAATAAGATAGCAAAGTTATGTTGAATGCTTGTACATGTTACAGCAACACATGAAGTTTTATTTGTAGGCAGTTTTTTTTTTACCAAAACCATTAACGAATCATTCCAAAACCATTCAACGCATTGAGCTTTCTCCTGAGGATGGGTATATGGCAGGGGTCGACAACCTGCGGCTCGCGAGCCGCATGCGGCTCTTTTGATGTAAAGTTGCGGCTCTCCAGTTCCATACGAAAATATTAATAATTTATTATCAAAACCCTTAAAAAATAAGAAAATATATTTTTAAGTACCTAATTCCTCAATAGCTTCTATTTTCATAATCGTTAATTACAAATAGCCACAAATAGTTTCATTGTGGTATCGGTAGATACCACAATGAAACTAAATGAACTAAATCTAAAACTGCAAGGAAAGGGCAACATAGCCTACGCCTTGCTTGAAGAAGTAGTTTGATTCGAAAAAAATTACTTCTTTTTGTTGAAGACATGGAGAGCGGTAAATTACTTCATTTTAAAAATCTGAAGCGATATCGCGATGATACCAATGCAACTATTGACACGAATTACTTCAGCATAGCTTTAAAAAAGATGAAGGATGGATTCGCTGAGAGATTCGAGCAATTCAAAACAAACAAAAGTACTCTCGCGTTCATAGTAAATCCTCTCAACACAAATACAAATGAGATCAACATTGAGCCATTTGGAATTGATGCTGGATCGTTCCAAATGCAAATGCTAGATTTGAAAACCAAAGACTTGTGGAGTGGCAAGTGCACAAAACTCAAGAGCAAGTTGGAAGAGTAGTAGGTCTAGAAATGCATAAACATCGCGCAGCACAAGTGGACAGCTCTAAAAGAAATTCCGCGAGTTGAGGCCCTCATATTCGGCGCATGGAATAGTCTTCTAGAATGCTTACAGTGAGGTGAAGAAGTTGGCATATGGAGTGCTGATGATCTTCAGGTCGACATATTCGTGCGAGCAAGCGTTCTATAGCATGAATATAATAAAATGTAAAGTTAGAAGTCAACTAACAAATAAAATCTAGAGTCGTGCTTGAAACTTAAAACAACAAGTTATAAGCCAAATTTAATCAAACTTTCAAAAGGCATGCAAAGCCAATGCTCCCATTGATGTAACTATCTATATTTGTGTTTTTATATGAATAAATATTTTTCTTTATTTAAAGCCGTTTATTTAAAATCAAAAATCAAATATATATAAGCAAATACTATAATATTGAAACGAAATTTTTTAATTTTAAAAATTGGGAAATTTTGTAAATTGTAACTTTTGGCTCTTCCTTTTCAATAGGTTGCCGACCCCTGGTATATGGGAATTATCTTTACAACTTTGACAAGCAATAAAACCCAAAGGAAATGAGATAGCTCGGTTATGTTGCTTGTACATGTAACAGAAACACGCGAAGTTTTATTTGTACGTAGTTTAAAAAAACTTTAATTTTAAAAAAATTAAAAAACGGCTTACAAATAAAACTTTATGTATTGTTTTTACAAACAACACAACTTAGCTATCTTATTACCTTTAGGTTTTATTACGTGTCAAATTTATAAAGATAATTCCCATATATAAAAGATAATTTCCCCTCAAGAGATAGCTCAATGTGTTGAATGGTTCGTTAATGATTTTGCTTAAAAAAAACTTCGTAGAAATAAAACTATATGTGTTGCTATTACGTGTACAAGAAACATAGCTATCTTATTTCTTTTAGGTTTTATTGCGTCTCAAAGTCGTAAATATACGTCATAAACATCTTGTATAATTGCTTTCATACACATTTGTGTAAGTGTATAATAAACGTTTCATATAACATTGATTAGTAACTAAGAATATATTGTATAATACAAACATGCAATGTATTTAATCCTATTTTTTAAACTACATATTTTATATTTTAGGTGGTGCTATACGTAACAGTTCTTACAACGCTAAGTGAAGTACAATGCGTAAAAGTAAATCCCTTCAGTGGATTTATTGGGGCTAATTATGAACCAACAGCCGATTTCAGTCTCAACCAAGGTGCCTATATTCCTAATATGCCTGTGGCATCTATCTATCCTATGATGACAGACGAATCTTTTAACACCATGGTCGGACTTCCATCCATAAAGCCTCAAGGAATGTCGTTTTTGAATCCACTTTTACCAGACGTGTCTCAAACTCAGAATAAGAGAAAAAACACGCGAAATAACAATCAGAGGAATTCGAACAGCAACCCCCAACACCAACAGGGAAACAACGGGCCCCACAAGAACCGAGGAGTAACACTGGATGTTCGAGGGGGTGGGTATAAAGTTGAAAAACATCAGAACGCCAAGCCTTACAAGGCACCGATTGCAGAGAGCTCTGTTCGAAACACCCAGAGGTACAACGATGGCAGAAGCAATGGGAGAACTCCTCCTCCAAATGGCAGGAACACGGGCAGACAGAACAATTCCTCGCCGCGAAACCGAAATCCAAATCAACCGTCGAGAGGACCGACAATGAAAAATCCTCATTACAACGTGAAATTCGAAACTTCGTTGCCGTCGATGCCCCCAAACGTGGAATTTGTGAATCCCGAAAACGTTTTACCTCTTCACCCACGCATTTACAAGCAGTTTTTACAGCAAAACAAGCAATTCGCTTCCCAATTCCAGAATCTAAATAAACCGAATCAGTTTAAGTCCCACAATGGTGCAAATTATGGCGGATCATTCCATGGAAGCAGTTTTAACAACCCCAAACCTTCTTCAAAGCCGACGAGAAATAGAGGAAACCCACTAGGTTCTTCATTAGCACAGTCATCTCTGTTTTCGGATTTTGCACCTAACTTCCAGCTACCTAGTGGACAGTTGTCTAGTTCTGACATAGCTCCTCAATACGGGTTTTTCCCACAGCAAAGTGGAGGGAAACCTCTAAACTCACAGTTTGATTCAGACTTTTTAAATCAGGATCCTAGTTTTTATGCCTCGTTGAGCCAAACGTCAGAAGGACAAGCCATTTTGCGAGAAATTCAACAACAAATGGGTGGATCTAACAAACCCTCAAAACCTAAATCACAAAGACCATCGTTTGCAAATAAACCTCCTCAACAAACCTACAGTAACGCAAATTCTCCAGCTTTCGCCGGTTCCAGCATTTCTTCTTTCTCAGGTGGACCAGGATCACAAACAGAATCCGGAATTCCTTCTTTCGCTAATAATTACTTTGGAGGTAGTCAGGGATTCGGACAGAATGACGCCAGCAATATTAACCATAACCAAAGCCCTGGTTCTGATTACCAACAAATGATGATGTATTACCAACAACAGATGCAGCAGCATCAACAACAACCACAGCAGCAATTATCTCAACAATATCCATCATCTTCTGGACCAACTGGACAGTCACACTTCCAAGGACCATCATCTGGACCTAGCTATCCCCCAAATCAACAATATGCCAATTCCCAAACACATAACAACCCATACAGCGAGTACCAATATACACAAGGACAGGGTTCTCACTTCCAAGATCATTCTCAAACCTTTGGAAATACACCCGAGTCTGCGACATACAGCAAAAGCAAAAACACTCCATACAATAAAAATAGTTATCCTAGCTCTTATCAAGCGAGTCACAAAGACATTAAAAGCCAAATGCCGGACATCCACACTGCTGGTCAGAATGGTTACACAATGCCCCCATTCTCGCATTTTGATCCTCTTGCAACCGTAGAAAACAGCAATCAGGAGATTCATGATTATTACGGTTACCAACATACACCAAGTCACCACAAATCGCCTCTCTATACAATAGATCATAAAGTACCAAGTTATACTAATGGCGGACTACGTGAAATCTCACCGTATTCCGATGAAAAGACTTCGCCAGACCACACGGATGCTTCGTCGCAAAGCAATGGTAACAAGCCAGAATCACCTCCGGGTTACTTGACACCAGAACAGTTGTTTGCACCCCAATACACAGGATTGGAGACCGAGGCCAAATTCGGATACCCATCGGCGCACGGTGGAATATCGCAATCTGCGTCTTCAATGAGTAAGGATTCAGCTGAAAATGAAGCAGCTGGGTCTACCCACGAGGAGCACGCTGTTGAAGGTAAAATTTATATATTTCAGAAAATAATACGAGTGAGAAAAGGTGGCTAAACTAAAATAGTTTACCTTAGCGTGGCAAAGCTAGTTACAAATATGTAAATTGAGGTTTTAAGGCTGGTAAAGACATACATAATACATATTGTCATTTAGGTAATAAGCAAGGTAAGGTTTAGGTAAGCAAGGTAAGGTTTAGGTAAGCAAGGTATGGTTACCAAATAGGTCCGTGAAGTCCAGGCTTAGACTTTAGATTTCTGGGCCCCACAAATCACCCATACTATAAAAATAATTAACATCCCTAATATAGTTTGATACTGAATTTACTTAATATAACTTAACTAAGAAGACCTACTTTTATAAAAAACAACTCTTATGTGATATTTGAATGCAATGGGGCCCCCCATTTGAAGGCGGGCTTTCTTTGCTTCAAGTTCTTAATCGGACCCTGTAACAGAGGTTTTATTGTGAGAAAACCATTGAAAAAAGCTTAAATTTTAAACTGGAGTAAATCCTTTTTTTTTTTAGTTTTTCTGTAGAAGGCCAGTTACCGGTTTCCACATAAGCAACTACATACATGTTTTCCTAATATATGGACTTCTCAAAAATGAGATGACGTAATTTTTACCTTCACGTTTTTAATTTTCCAAATATACATGGGCGATTACAACAGAATATCACAACTTCGAAAGGTTATATCTCCGCAACCAAACAACCCGGAGCGTTATTCTACATATCATTGTAAAGAAGATATTCTGCAGTTAAAGTTTATTTGGTCTGCAAGAATTGTCTGTAGAAGATTTTTTCATTGCACCATAAATAATTTATTGTTGATTGCATTTTCCCGCTGACATGACAACTGCGCGACTGAATGCGTTCGGGGTGGCGCATTGTAGGTGGGTTTCGTCAATTTGGCGAAAATGACTGCCTTTTGCAAATGCTGATCGAAAGTGTGATAAAAAAAAAGATTCCCGCGACATCCCTTGCCAACTAAATGAATCTTCAGAATGCCTTCTTCACAATATGAAATGCGAATGGCGTTCTAATTTTCTTGGTTGCGGAGATATAGATTTTTAAATTTATGATATTCTTTTGTAATCACTCTATACTTCATCATTTGAAATTTAGAATAAACATTTTTAATTAATTTTATGACTTTCACAGCTCACGCACTAAACACTTCCGTTATAAGTTGCATGCGGATTCATAATTTATTATTTTGTTAAATCACACAAACCGAAGGAATTAATTTTGTTAGTTCTTATTATCTACAACCTCTACTGGATTTTTTTTTATATTTCTGAAATTTAATTATTTTTTTAACAACTTAGCCATGAAAATTGGTAAATACGTTTTTTGTAAATGCAAATGCAAACCTACCAGGTTTGATGCATTTCCTGTAGTTCGGAAGACTCAAGGAGAAGAGACATCTTTTAAAAACTTAACTAGTTTTTATTTACATTCCCAAACAATACTTTTTGTGGAGGAGCTGATTTTTATCCAACCATACTCAATGGCGGCCTAGTGCTCTCTCTGTTCGAAATCCGAACCGAAACATTTCAAGTGGAAGATGCCACATTCCAAACCCAAATGGGGCCTCTCAGCACAGTGAATCATCCCCCAAGTGGGCCGGTCTGCAACATTCTCCCACCTTTGAGTTTAAACTTATAAACTCAAATTTTACTTACTACAGCTCTCCCCACAAAAGCAAAGTCAAATATACAAAAAGGATACAAAAATATATAGACATACACACATATTGTTCATTGAAAACAAAACAATGAATTATTTACTAACTAAAAGAATGCTTACTAACTAATGCCAAAATATATATACATATAAATTTAAATGCAAGAAAAGTATAAATTGAAAAAAAATATTCTAAATATTAAATTCTCTTAAGTTTCATTCTTAATAGCTTAAACGATCTGGTGCATTAACAGTTCGACCACTTTTAGTACGTTACCAGCGTTAGAGTTTGTTGTGAGATACAAAGAGTCTTAAATTTCTAAATATGAAGATACATATTCATAATACAATTTGTTTCACTACATCATTATGTACAGTTAACACTTTTTAGTTACTCAGAACTAATTATCTCTTCATTTAGAATATTTACACTAGAAGGCCACTTGGATTCTGACTTTCAGAGCCAAGATGGACCCTCCCACCATTTTAATTGTTTCAACTTTTCAGTTAAACAATCACGAGACTCGAGGTCGGCAGCTTTATATACACCTGGTATATTTATGTCACAACTCAGGAGGATCAGTCACAGAAAGAATGTACTTAATTCGATTTATCACTAATGTGCACCGAAAACTGTTGAAACCGTTTCTAACAGCTGTTGATGTGTCCATCGAATAGAATGGACGACTTCCAGTGACCTCCAAGTCACTTAAACTTGGGATACAATCATCAACACTTAGATGATTGGCAGTTGGAGAAAGATCACGGGGCACTATATTCAAATGATGATTTATGGTGGCACTTAATTGAAATGGTGAGCATTTTACACCAAAACAAACATTTGTATGACGATAAGTTATTGACTTACCCGAGTTTACACTATCAGATGCACTAAGTAGAAGGTTTGGCACTTTTTCCAAACATTGATTCGGAGACGATAATCCCTTCTGTTTACAACTTGCATCATACACAAGCCTTTCCGGCATTCGCCGCACTGGGTCGGGGGGGATGAAGTCGGCTGAGGGGGTCGCTACTTCCACCGGGAAGGAATCGTCTCGGATTCGAATAGCATCTTCATCTGTCGTCGAGACCTTCAATACTGGGACGGGGGGAATGAAATCGGCTGAGTGGGTCACAACCGCGGCCGGGAATGAATCTCCTCGGATTCGAAGGGCATCTCCATTTTTCGACGAGATCGTCAATTCTTTTAGATGTATTGTAGCTCGGACACGGCAAGCTATAAGCTTCTCTTCATATACTTCGGCAGCATAGCATTCTTTATTGAAGTCTTCTTGGCTGCATCCCTCTTCCTGACCCTGCAGGAGTTCCTGGAACACAACGTCTAGGGCAAAGAGTTTTTTGGCTTTTTCTTCTAGCTGTTTCAAAGCTATTTGGACATTCACGGCTTCAGCCATTTCCGTTATAAGCTCACGTAAGAGCTTAACGGCCTTTGTGAATGAACCTCGCACGGCTGTGCGTCTTTGTTTGAGAGATTCCATTGTCTCTTTTTCCTCGAGTCCCTGTTCGGGCGCCATAATTTTGTAAATGCAAATGCAAACCTACCAGATTCGATGCATTTCCTGTAGTTCGGAAGACTCAAGGAGAAGAGACATCTTTTAAAAACTTAACTAGTTTTTATTTACATTCCCAAACAATACTTTTTGTGGAGGAGCTGAATTTTATCCAACCATACTCAATGGCGGCCTGGTGCTCTCTCTGTTCGAAATCCGAACCGAAACATTTCAAGTGGAAGATGCCACATTCCAAACCCAAATGGGGCCTCTCAGCACAGTGAATCATCCCCCAAGTGGGCCGGTCTGCAACAACGTTATTTAAAAAAAATGCAATAATTTGTAACCAACAATTATTTATTTAGGCTGAGATAATATAGGTCATTTAAGAAATTGAGGTTGGTCAATTATAAATGGTTAGATTGTTTTTAAAATTGATAATGAAACAATACTCTGCAGAGTTGTATGTTTACAATATTTTTTTGCATCATTACAATCTAATATGATCTTAAAATAAGTAAACACGACAATTTTACGTTTTGTTAATTTAGTTTTACTGATAATCAATTTCTGATCACGAGTTGTCTTAACTAATTAGTAACAACCATTATTGTAATATTTTTTATTATTTAGAAATATAATTAATATATAATACAATTTAGGTTAATTACGAATAATTAATATTATATGCAATATTACTTAGTAATACTGAAGATTGAGTTTCATTATAAGATTGATTTAGATAAAATTACTTAATTTGCTACAACTTATTAATTATGTTTAATCCCTTAAACATGTTCTTTGTTTCCACATTTGGCAAAATAATTATTTTACGGAACACTATAAATTATAGTAGTATATAGAATTTTTTTAATATCTGATAAAATTATAAAATTTCTCTGAAAGCTGGTTTGGTAAATTTTTAATTTCAAATGAAACTATACAGCATTTCCATGAAATATGGTTTATTTCAGTAAGAAGTACTGATAAGTATCGATAAGACGCAAGCTTAACAGTTATGGAAAAAATATATAAGTAAATATTTTACTTACATAAGATGTTTTCTTAGAAAAATTGCGAATTAAATCTATTAATATATTACAAGTATTAAAAATAATTTGCAAAACGGAAAAGAACAGACAAATCAGACTGCCAGCAAATCCAATTGCAAAACAAAAACAGGGTACCGCTGGAGTACAGCATACAGACAACACTAATTATGTATCCAGTGCACGTGCCTTACTAAATTGCTTGATTTATTAAGTTTATATTAAAAGAAAGGGGTTGTGAATTAAATAAAATACTTCGTGTACTATTGTCAGGTTTTTATTTGTGATTCCAATAAAATTTTATCTGCATGTACTATCTCGAAGGTGGTGAGAGAACGGCTTTGCACGGGTACTCGGCGACATACGATCCATTCTCCCACGCAGGGAGCGAGAAACTGAAGCTGCAGAACGACCCCTCGATGCGGGAGGAATCGAAGGACAGCAGCGCCGACGATGGAGAATCGGATGAAAAGCTACACGAATCCATTCAAGAATTTCAAAAGGTAAAAAAAAAAAATCGGACGCGATTACGTCACACGACTTTCTCTAGCCCCTCCCCCATCGAAAACACAGACCTGTACATGAACTGGATTGGTCTAGTAGTTACTCAATTTGTATGGCCCCATTAGTTACCATACACTGTTAAATATGGGTACTCGAAAATAAGTAAAATGTACTCATTTTTGAGTACATTCGATGTTTATCATAGCCCCCGAATACAAAAGTTTCAATTTTGAAAAAGACATGCACTCAAAAATGAGTACAATGGGTAAAAATAAATAAAAAAGAGAAGATGCTTGCTTACATAGGCTGCCTTCGTAAACTACTTTCATTAAATATCGACAATTACAACAAGCACTTACCAGGAATCGAACCCAAATCCTCAGGCACCGCAGCCCAATGCTATCCGTAAAACTAGTCAAGCGAGTTTGGTAATTCGACTTCTCGATAATTTAACAAAGTACAAAATTAAATTTTTCTCTTTCTTTTTAAAAAATAGATTCTTCATGGGAATATTTTGTAGAAAAACTTAATGGTATTACGTTTTTCATGCATTATTACAACTAAAAATCTCAACTTCTTGTTTTAATATTATAAGACAACAATTTCAAAGATAAATACAGATTCCAGGTTTTTAAGGATATTAAAATGTTTTCTAAATTATTTTATCGAAATGGAGGACGCGTCCGCTTTTACAATTGAAAATAAAATAAAACTAGGTTTTAAAAGACATGCAATCATAATAGTTCCCTACCTTAAATATATAAATTTTCTTATTGTCTTTCACAGCTCCTGACCAAGGCACCCAAGAACACCTATATGGTTGAACCAACCGACTCCACGCACCCTTCCATCCAAACCACCACCATCCGCCCCCCTGTCCTCAAGAAAGACCCTTCAGAAGAGATGAGGAACCACAAGACGACCCCTTCTTACATGTTCCAGTACGCCCCCGCTGAAAAGTCAGTCACCAAAGTCCCACCCACCTGGCACGCATGGAAACCGAACGCATCGCGATACCACCTGCCACTGCCAGAGACCAAGCAGCAAGTCACCACTGCCTCGCCACCGATCACTTCGACAACTCCAATGACCACCACGCAGACGACAACTGATGCTCCGATGACGGTGACGTCTACTGTCCCGCCATACACGAAAGTGTCGCTTTATCATGAGCCGGAGACGCCGCTCTGCGCTAGACACAGTAATCTGACTTATTGTCTTCAAGACCCAGAATATCCAAAGTGAGTGTTTAGTAAATTTTGAACACAGATTCAAAATGAAGCTTATACAGTTTCCTTAATTTTTGCGAAGAATGTAAACAAACACAATTGTACAAAATAGGTACTTGAAAATAAGTAAAATGTACTAATTTTTGATTAATGAACGATGCTTACGATATCAGCAAGGTTTACGATTACATGTAGAGTAACACGTTGACTGCCACGGTATATTGGAAGAGATATCTCGTAGTTGGCAGGGAATCAAGGGCGGATCCAGAGATTATTGTTAGGGGGGTAATACATTATATTGTTATCATGAACACCAAATTTGACCCCCTTAGTTTGAAATTTTTCATTGCCTAAGGTGACTTTTGAAAATATAATCTTAGATGTTAGAGGGGGTAATTTCCCCTTTACCCCCCACCTGGATCCGCGCTTGCAGGGAATGCGTCAACTGCTTGATCAGACGTTAAAATCGGAAAGTGGAGGGCGACCTGCTCATATTCTGATTAAGGCACATATAGTGTGTCTTCATTTAAAGAAGCCATCCAATAATTTTTTACATGCTTCTTGATACTGAATATCCTTTTTATCAATATCTATTATAGAAAAGAATTATTTCTATAATAGATGTTAATAAAGGAAAAACTAAAAATATTTCTCCAAGATGCAGAAACAAAAAATTATTTGGAAAAAAAATTCCTACTGCAAATACTCGCAGCAATGTTTGCCGTGAGAAGCAAGAATTATCGCGGCAATTTTAAAATAACTTGCGGATTGGTTGCGTCTGCCGGGGCTTATTTCGTGCCCAATCCTAATCTAGTATCTCTGAAGCTTGAACGACTTCCAAATACATACCAAGATGCTTTGTTAAAGCACCTATTCCTTAACAAAGTTATATTCTCAGTCAAAAAGTTCAATTTCTTAATGACACATTACACTCCTTGCCAATTAAACTTCAATTTGTATAAGATTTGGTTCGATTTATAGTATCTCATCATTTGTATTTTCAACCATTGAATATCACCTACTAAGACAACTTGTACCATTTGTATTAATCATCCGCCTATTATACTCCTTTCCGATTAAAATTATTTTTATATAATTTGTAGTAAAAATTTTGAATACCACTTTTCTCAATAAGTGTGAACAATACAATCAAATCATATCTCGAAATATGTACATTTGTTTTTTCAGAGATAAGATCAAAGAAGCCATCGAAAAGAACCGTCATCCATTGGACCACTTCTTAGTGGACATCAGCGCATCTTCCAACGTGGTCGACGACAGTCTCAACAAAGTCTTCGAGAACTCTGTCCCTCTCCAGTCCACGGCTGTGTCGTACTCTTTCGAGGGAAAAGCCATTGCTCCAGCAGCCCAGGCTGGGAACATCAGTTCCGTTGGATGTTCTTCCAGCACCTACTATGGAAAACCACTGAGAGCCATCAATACTGCTGGGCTGTGGAGGACCATTGTCAACGTAGAATTCGAGGAAACTGGCGCGAACTACACTCAAACTGTTCGGCTCGAGGAATGCAGGTGATTTAGATTAAATGTCTTTATTGTATTTTATTATTTACAAAGCACGATCATTTATTTAGATCTGGCCAAGGGCCATAATATTTCAATTGTGTTTATATTAAAATACTAAGCAACAATTATTTACCCAAATGGATGAATTTTAAGTTTCTGTAGTCTGGTATCATTGCAGTATTAGTTACAAAACAAAGAGTATAAGGTAAAAGGCTTTTGGAGAAAAAGTTTACAATGCAAAAAAATACCTATATAATCAAGGCCTATTAAAACTTCGAAGGAAATTCCCCTTAAGCCTCAGATCGAATTGATTTTGGCATACCAAATCGAAATTCTTCATGTACTAAAAATACTATTGCCCCCAAAGTAAAAGGTAAATGAAAAGATATTCTAATATTTCTATAGCCCAGAATTAAAGAACGCGATAACCATTTTTTACTATTTTATAACAGAGTTGATCCAAGTGTTTAATGCCTCCAGACTATTTACGTATAGTTGTATTTAAAAAAATATATCCATTGGTAAGACAAATGTTGTATATCACTAAAATATTGCTAAAAACGCACAATACCGCAATATCAAGAAAATCGACAAATATGGAGTAAAAATAAATAAAAAAATATATAATAAAATATTAAAAAAAATTCAAAAGATTAAAATTCTGTACTCCATGTGTAACATGGAGTACAAAATTTTAGTCTTTTGAATTTTATTTCCCTCGTATTTAAATAACAGATATCAATCAAACAACAAACTTATGCAAAATGTGGTGCAAAAAAAAAAAAGTTTTGATTTAATAAAATTTTGTTAACATTTTTTTCAGGGTGATAAAATAAGAACATATGGCATGTCTTCTTAAAACATGCATGTCTTCTTAAAACATATGGCATGCCATATAATTCAAATAGGCCCTTTCTATGTTTAATCTTCCACCATTACTGCATATTTTTAGAAAGATAAAAATGATTATAAATTAAATTAATTTCACAGCCATTTCAAATGTATATTTTTCTTTCAGCCACGCACCTGGCTTTGTAGCCACTTGCGGAACAGAAACCATATCGGCCTGTCTACAGAACTACAAGCTACACAGGCTCCTCGCATGGGAGGGTCACCGAGGATTCTACATAGATGCCTTTCTGTTGCCCATTTCTTGCTTCTGTGGGACCCAACAGTCGAACTCTAGTTAACAGAAAGAGCGTATTGCCTCGAATTCATATGGATGGCTCATTTAGCAATCTAAACAAACCTGTTTAAAATATTCTTATATGTTAATCTAGCATAATCCTGTCTGTAATTTAAAAGGATTCAGTTGATTTGTTTAGTTAAGGTTGAGCCTTGCAAAAATAAGAATTTTTGCTTCATTTTGGGAGATTCACTGTCATGTTATTATCTCATCTGAGATTCGATTCTTACTTTAAAATATATTTTAAGAGAATGTGCAATTTGTACATTCATATTGGTTATACTGACATTTATTTTGCTTTAAATGTCCCGAATTTAACAGAAATGGAAACCGTGTTTTTGAAATACGATTCATTAATTGTAAAGCTGTAGAAGAGTAAAGATAATACAATAGATTTGCTTTTTAAAAGGATAATTCTATACAAGATCAATTGCAAAAGAAAAGCAGATTTCATAGTCACAAAATACTCATAATTAAAAAGATATTAATTTAGAAATCTGACAATTTTTTTATACTGAAATACTTCCGACTAAAACTGAAATAAAAAACTTTAAAATATTTTAATATATGATTAACTTTTAATTTAAGTTATTATCAATAACCATAAATTTAGGATAACTATACAAGAAAGGATAGTTTGTGATTTTTAGCATTAAAACTAATGTTATACACAATGGCTGGCTACATTGTGAACAGATGTTTTCTGTATGTTTTATTAGAAATTATATTCGTTTCAGGAAGATATATTGCAAGATAAGGGATATTTTTTTTATCAGGATCAAACTTTTTAAATACTGATCCGACATATATTTAGAAATCATTTACTTTCTATTTGACCCACCAATATATACCTCATACGAGATATATAAAAAAGAATGTGCAATCATAGCATTATTATATTGTATGATGCTGGCATCTTAAAAAAAATTTGTGGTAATTCGAACTGAAATTGTAGACCAATTTTAATATCATATAAATGTGTATACAAATATGAGCCAAAATGTTTATTTGTATATAATGTGTTTGCATTTTTGAAATATTTATGTGGTAACATTTGTTTTGTAACTAGATAGAACTTAAATATAATATTAAAAATGTTTTTACACGATATATGGATTGTATATTCAAATATTCGATATTGAAATAAAGGTTATAATTTTATAAATGTTGTTTATTTGTATATATATCAAATTGAAGTAACAATTTATTATACAATATTTTTTAGTATGCAATAAAAATTTATCAAATATTCTTTTTACAAAGAAAATCTCTATTTTTGATCAAGTAAACAGTATAATATAATTCCCATTTTATTGCAAAGGAATGTAAAAAATGTTAAAACATTTTGGGAATAAAATGTTTTTTTAAAAAAATAGCACACAAATTTGACAACACACAAAAACAAATTTAACAATTTATAATGTTTAGTTTCATGCATATACTTTCAATTGGGTGCAATTTTTACACACAAAAATATGTGTAATTATGCAGCAAATACTACAAAAGTTTATAAATGAGAAAATAGCTAAAAGAACTTTAAAATATGACTATAAACATGTAACTAAACATTTAATAAAACTTAGCCAATTATTCTTAATAACAACTTATATCAGTGTTCACTCTAGAAATAAAAAGGGGCAGGGCGCTGTGGGCAGTAAAAGGGTACCCCATTTTTGAAAAGGCACTTCTTGTTTTTAAAAGGGCACTTTAAAAAAAAATTGTGTGGGCGTGGCCACACATTGACACATCGGATCCGTGGCCACACATTGACACATCGGACCCGTGGCCACACATTGACACATCGGACCCATGACCAAACAAAAAAAAGTTCTGATTTGTCGGTTGACATTGCTTGAAATTACCGCGGAATGATTTCACAACACACGTAGTTATAAAGGAGTTTATTTTTCTACAGTCATAATTCACTTAATTGCAATTTACACACAATTTTTTTTTAATCGATGCCTTTTTTAAAGACAACTAGGGAAGCAATGATGCTTGTGCTTGACTGAAAAGGGCAAGAAGGGCGGCATTTTTTCAAAAGAAGGCATTTTTGAAAAAAGGGGCACGAGGGCGCTATTGAGATGAAAAAAGGGCGGGCAGGGTGGACCGCCCTTCAAAAAACACCTAGAGTGAACATTGCTTATATTTTAATAACATAGAAAATAAAATGAGTATCCTTTTGAAAAAATCAGCAATCTAAACTTCTTGAGAAAATTTGATTAATTTTTTTTTAAGAGCAGATAAGATTAAGAGCAGATTAAGATTTTTTAAGATTTATAGAATTACTTTAAATCCTACATTTTGAAAAAGACCCATTTCCCCATAAGTAGTTTATAAAGAATATCACCGAATCAATGTCACATCTCGTATGCCATTATTAAAATTTTGAGATGCTAGAAAAATATTCCTTTGTAATTTTAACGTAACGTTTAATGATTTTTTGATTATATATAAGACAATAGTTTCCCAGAAAAAAGATTACCTGAAATCCGTACAACTGCTTAATGACTGCAATCTTTACACGGCAAATCCCTAAAATTTTTAATGCGTTATTTTTAGATAATGGTTAAAAGAACATAAGTATAATTCGAAAAAATATAGATTAAATAATAAATAGTATTCGTAAAGATATACTAGTATAAACAAATAATTGCTTGAGTATTTTTCCATATATGTAAAAGAACAGTACAATGATCATGTGTATACAAAAAGTATTTTTCAGAAATTTAATAACAGGGTATTACTTGAATTATTTAAAAACCAAAATTGTTTTTAAAGTGACATTATGTCTGTTTATCAAACATTCAAGAGGTACTTAAGAAAATTTTTACTTGTATATAGCTAAAGATCCATTAATAAAAATGGATAAAAATATAAGATTAGGTCAGTATAAAAGAGATTTCACAGGATCTAATATCCAGTATCAGAATCCTAATCATATGGAAGTACACATGGATACAAATTATACATATTTTTTTACTATGGAGAACCATGAAGAAAAGCTAACTACATAAGTAGATGAAATAAGTTTAACTTTTTGGTAACGAGCAGCACAACAATTGTACGACTAGAACATATCCGTGATTATTTGTAACCTAAAGGAGAGATCAAAAGACACATTTCTTATATATAATAAATGGTGTCTGTACTGCAATAAGAAAAATATCTCAAAAGTTTACATGCAAACATTTGAAATAAAAAAAAAGAAAATAAAAAAATAAGCATTCAAAAATATCAATTCATATTATGACACAAATATAAGGCAAAAGTGTTCTGAAAAACTTTTAACACTTCCTTATTGCCATGAAATTTTGATTTAAAAAATTGCACATTCCTAATACTGATGAATTATTATATGCAATTTAAAAAAATCTTTATATATTAAGGGTTATATAAACACAAACATTAGAAACATACATTTTATCTTATTAACTATAAAAAAAATGTAAAAATATTAAGAGCACAGAACAGTAAACTTAATTTAGTTTTAAAATTATTAGAGAAAAAAAACTAAATATTTTTAATTTAATAATACTTGATGATATATATTTGATCTTATTTTACTTTGCATAATAAAGTAAAAAAGGAAATTTTTGACAAGTGTTTTTAAAATTATAGTGACTTTGAAATCAATTCAATGAACATGGCCTTACTATGAGATAATATACCAACACCATGAAATAGATGATACTGGTAGGAGCTATTCAAAAAAATAAAAATTTGTTTATTGTAACATCATTTATAACTCATTAAAGAACTAAACCTTCCTTTACGAACTTAAAAAGCAGTCTTTGAAATAATACAATCAACAATAACAGGTAAATGATGCAGGTAAAAGTACCAAAGATATAATGTAACTCCGTACAATCACCTACCCAACTTTAAGGAGCTAACTTATATGATGAATCTAATAAAGGCAATATTCCAGCAATTGAAGATATTGCACCCAGCAAGCCCACGGTACGTGGTGAAATGGACAAGTACCCGAGCTGAGCAAGGGGCAAGCAAACATCGCAGCCGTTCTTGACGGTATCAACAACTACGTCTTTGTGAAGAGCAAACGCCCTGCGCAGAAGATGCAATCTCGAAAGAATAGTATTCGAGGGCTGCGGCTTTCTCCCGTGCAGCTCGTGGTTTAAACCCCCAATGCTCAACTTGTTAAGTATTCGGCTTATCTCGTAAAAGTCTCGAGTCAAGTTCATGACTAAGTAATACAGCCAGAGTTTGTAACTAAGACGTGACCATTTTTGTTTGTCGACGTTGATGAGTCCGACTCGTCCCAGCCATATTATGTGATCGGCAAACAGGTAGAGGGCCATGTTGATTTTTGAGAATGTGAGCGTGTATCGGAGGGTGGGATCGGCGAGATGCAAGGTGCTGAGGGCTGCATACAAAGTGTCAAATCCTTTCCCAAACCGGTACACTGAAATAAAAGGAACAGTTGTAGAAATCATGCTAAATGACTTTTCTACTGAATTGTAGTAAACAATATTTGACACAGAACATTTTTGTGATTAATATAAAAAAATTATTGGGACATGTAAAATTTGTGCAGAATTATTAATTTTACCATGTACACAAATAAAGTTTTAAAAATAAGTAAATATTTGTTAGCAATGGAATTTGAAGTGATCTATGGGTCATTCATTCCACGTCAACTCAACCAGGGTCCGACACCCATGGTCACAGATTTTGATGAAATTTGGCATGTTTGTTCCTTTTATAGATTTAAGTAAGATTATAAAATATTTTTGCTCTATCTCAAGCAGTTCAGGTTTTACAGTCTGTTAAAGTTTTTGGAATTTTGAGGTTTTTGTCAATTGGGTAGAGAAAACGTAATTTGTTCTTTTATATAAAATAAATTTTATCTCCCTTGTTTACCAACCAATGTTGATGAATTTTTTTTATGAATATACATCAATATGTAAGGAATCCAGAAAAAAATTAATTAAACTAGCAAGTGTATATACATGGTCAGAAAAAAAATCCGAAAGTTTTATTTATAGATATTTTTAAATAAAATAGTGAGTTCTACGCTAAGTGGAATATCTTTAAAAGGGAAAAGGATAATCAAAACCTTTTTTTAGTATTCTTGTTCTAAAAGACTTGCTCTACCACATAAAAAAATAAAATGAATGGGTATTTCATTCCTTTATTATTTTTTTGCACTTCAAAGATAGAAATCACTTGACTCGTTCATTTTCTTGAAATCGTTAAATTAAAATTACAATTTTAGTAAAATTATATTAAAATTGGACATGATACATGAAATTGGTTGTTGCTTAATGAAATTACATGCATTATTGAACATATCAGATCACCTTACAATAAAAAAAAAACCTACAAAGGGTACATAAAAATCTATTTAAAAAAATTGAAAATGCTGTTGATGCTGATTTTCCAAAGAAAAAAAATTACTTGGTAAAAACTGTGATCCAAAAATTTGAAGAGATATACAAGCTTTTAGATATAATTTAAATTGAATTAAATGGTGCAACAAGAAGTAGACAGATTCAGATGCTGACAATTTCAGCTTCCCTAATGTGGTTTAGAAGAAAAATTACAAGAGACTTTCAATGTATCTAATTATTCTGTTTGCAAGGCTCGTGCTATACTCAAATTTTAAATGTGCATACACTTCAAAATTTTGTTCTCTGAAACCTACGTAGTTTAGTTTGGCTAGTCCCATTGCCACACACTTGTGTGTATGCACAATACATCGAAATGTTATTTTATTGATTCACGGAGCAGGTATTAAAGAGGATTATAAAGTATATTGTTTTTAAAGAGCAGGAAAAGAATGTATGTTAAGACACTGCGACAAGTGCCCATCAAAAGATAATATTGTCCAGTTTTTACAGTCAAACTTTGAGAACTACAATGATGAAAACCCTGCCGAGTATAATCAGTGGTTTTCGATTGATGGAAGTGAAATTATATGCTGCTCCAGCTCAGTTGGTGTGTTTATTGATAACTTAGTAGAAAAACTGTACAAGGTAATACCTCACCCATACATTGCTAAAGTTTTCTCAAATACCACTGTTATCTGAATGGATTTCAGTTAAAATTATGCTTTTACAATAAAAGAAATGGCTGAAGATTATGATTTGACCTCAGATTCATGCACTATTCATTCTGTCATGATTCACTGCAAGAATACAAAGCTGATTTTACCTCTTTGTATAATATTGGATTCCCTTAATGGTATAATATATGATATCCAAAAACCTGTAACAGCCTTTCTGAAAAATAATTGCTTGCATATAACAAACATTCATTACTTCAGTGATTGATGTGTTGGGCAGTATAAAATAAATACAATTTCATGAATCTGTGTCTGCATGAGATAAACTTTCAACTCACAGCTCAGTGGTCATTTTTTGCAACCAGTCATGATAAAACTGAAAGTGACTGAAAGGAAGGAAAGTCAACAACATCTGGACAGACAAATTATGACAACAAATAAGTTATTTGAGTTTTACAAATCCAACATTACATATATTAACTTCCCACTTATTTCTAAAAATCTGCTTGATTCAATTTGTCTAGCTTTGGAAAGTCGTGCTAAAGATTCCAGGAACAAGATCGTTCCACAGTTTTCAGCCAACGGCCAATTTGGGAACAATTGAGGTTAAAAGAATCAGCAGTAATGTAATACCAACTCTCATTTTTAACTTATGTAACAAGCAGAAAACTTTACTTGTGACAAGAAAAAATTTATATTTTGTAATCCTCTTTACTAACCCTGTGAACTAATAAAATCACATTTTGATATATTGTACATACACATAAGTGTGTGACACTGGGACAAGCCAAACCACACTACTTAGGTTTCAGGGAAGAAATTTTGAAAGGTACTATGCATATTTAAAATTTGAGTATAGCTCACTAAGATTACATAACACAATTTTTTTCTAATCGCATACTTTTTTTTATACTTACCACATCCTTCATCATGGAAAAATTCTGGGTTGTTCATCCCTTTGATAATCTGTTTTTACCAATTTGAATAGTTTTTGAGCCTTATAAACAGAATAATCAGATACATTGAAAGTCCCTGTCATTTTTCTTTTAAGCCAAATTAGGGAGGCTAAAATTGTCAGCATCTGAATCTGTTTGTTTCTTGTTGCAGCACTTAATTCATTTTAATTATATCTACAAGCTTGTCTAGGTCTTCAGATTTTTGGATCAAAGTTTTTACCAAGTCATTTTTTTTCTTTGGAAAATCAACATCAAGAACATTTTCAATTTTTATGTACCCTTTGTAGTTTTTTTTACAGTAAGATGATGTGATATGTTCAATAATGCATGTAATTTCGTTAAGCAAAATCCAATTTCATGTATCATGTCCAACTTTAATATAATTTTACTAAAATTGTAATTTTAATTTAACGATTTCAAGAAAATGAACGAGTCAAGTGATTTCTATCTTTGAAGTGCAAAAAAATAATAAAGGAGTGAAATACCCATTCATTTTATTTTTTCATGCGGTAGAGCAAGTCTTTTAGAACAAGAATACTAAAAAAAGGTTTTGATTATCCTTTTCCCTATTGAAGATATTCCACTTAGCGTAGAACTCACTATTTTATTTAAAAATATCTATAAATAAAACTTTCGGATTTTTTTTCTGACCATGTATATACACTTGCTAGTTTAATTTATTTTTTTCTGGATTCCTTACATATTGATGTATATTCATAAAAAAATTCATTAACATTGTTTGGTAAACAACTGAGATACAATTTATTTTCTATGAAAGAACAAATTACGTTTTCTCTACCCAATCGACAAAAACCTCAAAATTCCAAAAACTTTAACATGCTTGTAAAACCTGAACCGCTTGAGATAGAGCAAAAATATTTTATATTCTTACTTAAATCTATAAAAGGAACAAACATGCCAAGTTTCATCAAAATCTGTGACTATGGGTGTCAAAACCTTTTTTTTTTTGGTTGATTTGACATGGAATTACCCCTATGGTAAATACACAGCGTACAGTGAGACTCGGGGTGATTTCGTAAAATTGTCGCCAAAATAGCAGAATGGTTAAATAACGTCACACTACTGCTGCATAATGGGCTATTGGTAATGGTTCGGACTTGACAAGGCTGGTTGGTTAAATAATGTTGCACCACGTTTTTTAGTATAATTCCTATGCAAGGAAGATTTAAAAAACATATTTACAGAACTCGGGTACATAGGCCAGAGAGGCTGTGATTGCACAGTTGGCATTGCAACACATCCGGATTAGAAGGTCCCGAGTTGTATTAAAGGTTCCCCATGTAGAAGGGGATCATGATCTTTAAATTTGGTATGACGCAAATGTCCTTTAGTTACTTGACTTGAAATGTTGAAATTTTGAGAGTGGAAAGTCAGAAATCGGAAAGAAAGGGTTTTGTTCTTAAATTGTGACAAAGGTAAAAAATTATGAAGCAGTGTTTCTGGATATTTTCACTACAATTAATACTAAAATGCTGCTAATATCCATTGTGTAGTTTTGTGTGATGTTAATTAAACTAGGGATGAAACGGATATCCGGTATCCGGATGCTTTTTAATTATCCGGTAACTATCCGATATCCGGAAGTAAAGTGCCGGATATCCGATTTATCATGCCGGATATCCGGATTATTAAAATATTGAAGTTTTTTTTTGTGGCGATCAATTATCTTTGCTCTTGCTTTAAGTATTTTCCCGAAAATTCTACCAACGTATTCACAGTGTACAGATTCTCCCTTTAATTTTTTTTGAGCAATCCAGGTGTGTAAGAAGTGCATTTCAGACGCGGTGGGTCACAGAAAATAGATAGCAAGGAAGATATGCGGCAGACATTAAAAACACGCCACTATAGATATCATGGAGTATCTTCGAAATTGAACAATTCACATAGGTGGTGGTGTGTAGAGCGCATAGCTACATCTCTGTTCGTTGTAAATTAGAAATTGTTTTATTCTCCAGTCTAAAAGATAAAGCTAGTTTTAACATTCAAATGTGGCACAATTTAGATCAGCAATTTGGAAATATTTCAAAATTATATTTTCAAACGCATTGTACATACAGATCTGGCCGTTTCAAAATCAGTGTAAATATGAACAGTTTATTAAAGAACTGTTAAGGTACCTACACACTTGAATTTTTTTTCTTAATTATAAATTTAAAACTCTAGTTTTTCCATGTATGAAAACTCTTTAAAAACCATGATGATTCATTATAAAAAAAAACTGAATACAGTCAAATGCTAATTAGCTAATTATGGTTTTTTTAAACATGATTATGCAAGTTGTAATTCATCTAGAAGCATCATTTTTGTTGGCAATTACTCGAAGTATCTTTCTTAATGTTATGACTCTCCAAAAAGTTTATAGCATTAAAATTAATGTTATATAATTTTTTACCTCGACAGTCCTTAAAAAACCGACTTTTTTTTCAAATTTGTAACTTTTTTCATAAAAAAGAAACAGCCGGATATCCGATATCCGGTTTCTAATGTGCGCCGGATATCCGATATCCGGCAAAACCACTATCCGGTTCATCCCTAAATTAAACCCAACAAAGAATCTTTAAAAGGTCAGAACCCAATGAAAAATATGAAGACTTGCTTGGGTAGGAAAACATATCACATACTTGAATTGAAGTATGCCTAGCTTATTTCATAAGTTTGAAAATTAAAAAAAATACTATAAACGGACACATGATTGGGCAACTATCACACAGACAAATTAAATGTAAACTGTTGTAAAACAACATTCTTTGAAGTTTTTAATTTTTTCAAAATGCCTGGCCGGTTCAAAGTGTTGATGTATTGAGAAATGTCAATAAATTCCTTTTGTGTTAATTAGAGATTTGAATCCGAATAAAGGTAGTAAAAGGGATTTACGTATGAACAAGAAAGACAGAAAATGAGGTAAATCAATTAAATTTGTGGTAACTTCAGAAACATAATTAAATTTACTTTACTTAATTTTAAAAGTTCAATTTGTGTAATTTATAAAAAAAATTGTAGTTTTCCCTAGATTTATTACATAAAGCCAGTTCCCTGTGTGTCAACACAAAGGACTGTAAATATTTTTAATAAGGGTGAAAGAGTTAAAAAAAAAAATAATATATACACTATTTTTAAATTCATAAAATTATTCTACAAAACAATATTTTTCAAATTTTAAAAAGCTATTTCAATTAAATAAGATTTTTTTATTTTTAGTGTATTACTAACATAAATTAAGGAATACAATGTATTGACTCTATTTAGGCAGCTTCTCTACTCTGTTCTTGGCACCAAAAAACGAATTTGTTACCAACGATCATATAATTCTAACATCCCACCCCCACAATGTTGTTGTAAAGAGTTCCCATGTTGAGCAAGAAATCAGGGGACCATTCAATATACATTATATCTAACCCTTAACACTCCTAATAGCAAAACAACTATGTTCTGTTATTGTTTGCCTAAATGGTTAATACTAAACATGGTTCTAATCTGTCATACATGGTTGAGACAGTGGTTAATACTAAACATGGTTCTAATCTGTCACACACAGTCGCCCTTGGCAACTTTTCTAAAAATCCTATATTCACAATTCTAAAATGTTGCTTGGCGACAAAAATTGGTTTGGTTGTCAATCAAAGAACTCCATTTTCACCCTGCATCAGCGTTTGGAGCCGAGTTGCCAGATTTGGCATCATATCAGAGAGACTGTAAAAGGCGATTAACCCTTAACACAACCAAAACTATGCAAAATTTATTTAAAAATAATTTCTAAGCCTTAAATAAAATTTAATTAATTACTGATTAATAAACTACAATCACAACTAATTAACATAAAAGTTAAAATTATTAAACTAACACTTCCTTCCTGTGCTTAAGGTATACTCCAATTCCTTTAACTTGCTTATTACATCTTTATCAGTACTTCTATTTTCCAAAGATGCCCATATTAATCTGCTGCTATACTGTACAAGCCTATAATAAAACAAAATACATTTAAACCATAAGTATTTCTGTGACTTATGATAAAGTGACCACAATAGTTTGCGTATAACTTCTAAAACTAAAAGTTTAATATAATACTATAACATATAAATATAAACTATTAAGATGAAACCAAAATAGTTTAAAACATTTGTTTTTAAAAAAGTTCAACATGCCGAAATAATTTGTCTCGTCCGGAACTTTGATTATTTAGTTTGACAAGTTTATCCATGTTGAATGATTTTGACGTTTTTACTTTTTCATCACAATAATTTTATAAGGATGTTTTTTCAGTTTATACGGAAGAAGGAAATGTACAGACGAAAAAACCTTGTCATGTGCGCGACAGATAAAATAAAAACAATAACAAACAAAAAGAAATTTTCGAAACGATAACGATTACTCAAATTTTTATTCTAAGAAAACAAAAAAAATATATATCATAATCACACTCATTATTTTAAAAATTTCCTAATAAAATATTATAATTAATTAAATTTTTAATTTATAAATTTTTTTTAATAGCATTCTTTAATTTTTGATAAAAAATTTTACTGCCCTTTACATTATATTTCGCAAAATGGCAGCATCAAAATGGGGTATTTAAATGGTTATAGGTGAAGGAAGTGTTTGGAATTTGTTGGGTGTAATGTTTTGTTTTCATTTTGGATTAAATGTGATTATATTTAGATATTTTTAACAAATATGATTTTTTAAATGATGTAGAATAAGTAATATAGCACAAAGAAGGTTTGCTTATTCTGTTGGGAATGAATGAACATAGTAAGTTTTGAAAAGGGTGTAAGCTACGGTTTTTCTATAAAAAAAATCTTGCATTTCTTATGTAATTCAACGATTACAAATATGATCGAATTTTACTACCATTATTTTAAGTGTGTGAATGTAAAATTTAGAATGTGCCACTTGAATTTGTTTTAGAATTGTAAAAATTCACCCATGTCTAAATCCATGTACTGCCGCCGAAATGAAATTTAAAGAATATGGTTTTGTGATTTATTTACCTTCTACTATCGTTTTGATGTTTAATTTTCGAAGAATTTATGTTGTAACTCTTATGTTAATAATGTGTGGCTTACTTTTAAGGTTCTTTTTCAAATTCCCATCCTACATAAGTTATTAGCGTAATATTTTTAATCGTAGCTTTTTTCCGAAAAAAACGTTCCTTTGCAAGCAAGTCACCATTACTTTTTCCCAGTAAAAATTTTATTTGAACCTCTATCCGTCATACTTATAAAAGATACATTTGTGCTAAACATTGAATTCGAATTACTTTCTTTGCATAACATTTTTCTCAGTTGCTTAATTTTTAATAAATTAGGTTAAAGTAAAGATTAAGGGGATACTCCGCCAAGGCATTAAAATATATTTCAATTCAAATTGTCAACTAAACCCAATATTTGATCATGTGTATCAGTGGCGGCCCGTGGTCAAAAATGCTAGTGCAGCCAAAATCATGTGAATCCCCCCCCCCCCTATTTTCCACAAACTAGCTCCTTTCTTTTAAACATGCGAATCGGTCAGTTTAATTATTAACTTAAATAACGAAACAACAGCAGGACCATAATGGTCCTGAAATAACAGAAAAAAAGGAAATTTATCACGAAAACCATTTCCGTTTGGAGATATTCTCGTAAGTTCTCGTTTCACCCACCCATCCCCGCATTTCACGCACCAGCCAATCAGCTTATCGAATATTAAGTAGAGCTAAAACAAAAAAAATCCTTTTGGCTGTGCCTTCTCACAAATACAGTCCATTAGCATAGGAGGGGGGGGGGGGGGGCGATCTCCATAGCCATGGCAACGATGCAGCCGATTTCGCTTTTTGGCTGCTGTTTTGATTGAATGGAGTTTTTTCCCCTCCTGAATTGTGGATTACGATAACAGGCTTGCTATTTATCGGAGATTTTATTTACTACTGTAGAAATTTCATTTTTAATTATAATCTTCATTTAGAAGAATATCTGATTTTAGTTTTAAAATACACTAATAAATGTAGGTGCAGCCCGGCTGTACTTGCTGTAGTGCAGAAGCCGCCACTGATGTGTATTAAGTTTGCTGATCAGCGAACTTACGAACATGCATCAATAGAAGAATATTCTAAGGGACTGTTTAATTTTAAAACTGTGAAATGACAATTTTCTGCAGGTGAAAAACTCTTAGCATATAAATTAATGATGTTATTTAATCTGCCTGTTTCAGACTGATAATTGAAAAATTATTGTTGTCTCTACTTCTATTGCATTATATTTAGGAAAACAACTTTAAAAGTTCAAGTTAACAACTTTAAAAAAATAAGTTTATGGATATGTTATGTCTATGTTTTACAATATTTTAATTAAATAGGAATCATTTCAAAGTATTTTTATTGTGGCTTTAAAGTATTATAGTCCATTTTTCTGAATTGTATGAAATGTTCAATTGCTTGATCTCATTGTATTCATATTCTTGCTTTGCAGATAAATGTGACTAAAGAATTTTAAGTAGATCCTGTGCTGTCATGCCATATATAAAATAATGATTCCAAGATGTAAATCTGAAGATTAGGGAATATGGACACAATATTATCAGAGTTCATCACACGTACATCGGCTGATCCTGGATTAGCTAGGGATTTACTAGAAGGTAATTTTAATATAGCATTTATCATACAAATTTTGTAAACCAACTAATCGCTCTAGTTGGTTGAAACCAGAGAGTTGTAATATTAAATAGAGAGCGCCTTCAATACCAGACTCTCGCAAGGCCGTGGTGTCAACATTGAAAAGAAAAACCCACATCACGTGGTTATAGCGCTGCCACATTTGGCGTTCAGACATCTGTAGGAGTTTCAAATTTGGCGCACTTTCTTCTTTTTTGGTGATACGGAGTTCCGTCCGTATTCAACTTTTTAACATAAATGTACGAATTTACTTATTTTCAAACAATATGCGCTAAATATTTCCTCTTCATTAACGAAACGAAAATATCATTTTCTTTGTGTTCAATACTCAAAAAAACGAAACTCTTTATATTTCTCAGGTTTTATTTTTCATATTTTCTTATTGAAGTATACAAAATAACAATTGAAAAAACTTCGCTTATGGTAAATTTTTTACATAAAAACGTAATGCAATTATTTCAAAACTACAAAGTAAGAAAAATCTCCTTAATATATCTGTTAAACTCCCTTAAATTGTGCCACTTGTTAAAAAACCGATATTTAAATACAAAACCATATTACAATACTTCGACCTTGCTTTAGTTCTGAAAGTCGCCAAGGCCTGCCAAGTAATATTGGTGCATGAATGAATTGGCATTTCCACCTATCACGTGGTTTCAATGATGCACACACGGAAATCAGCATTTTTATTCCTCTATTTGTATCATTACTCTATGGTTGAAACTAGTAGCTATAAAGTTTATATTTTGGCAACCCTAATATATGACATAAATAAACTTGATTTCATCCTAAGCAGAGGGTTATTAATTCAATTTTTTTGCACATAATCGGTTTTATTCTGACATTTTATGCACTGCAATTGACACATTGAAGTATACAAAAGGTGTGTTCTGATATCGTTATGAATGCGATAAAAAATGTGTATGTTGCAGATGTGTATCTAATAGTAAATATTTTTGGAGGTTGGAGGCGTAAGACAAACATTCTATCATTGATTGGTGTATGAATGCTAGATTGCTGGTGCAGACTCGTCACTGTCCGATTGCTCTACAGAAGGATTTTTCCGACTACTTTTGATATAACCGATTGCATGTTAGTACCATAATTGATGGCTTGAAGATGTTGTTACTAGTCCTTCGCTGGCTAGTGGCAGCTAGACAGCCTCCATGAGTCCCCACACCCTAAAAAAATCCAGGGCCTGCAAAGGATCCGTCTCAAAAAAGTCCCTGGTGAGCCGAAGACAAGACAGAATGTGTTCCGGGGTCGCACTCTCCACTCCACACTTGGAGCATTCCGGAAACTGCTTAACGCCGTTTTCATAAAAACAACCTCGCAAGTGGCGACGAACAAAAAACATTATATTTTGGCCTTGGTGCCAATTTGCAGAATTTCGCCGAACCGTACCATGTTCTACGAATTTACCTAACATTTAACTTGTGACTAATGTTGTGCAGAGAATAGTTGTTTTAATTTTAAATCTCTTTTAAACAGGTCATGAGTGGGACTTGCAGTCATCCCTTTCAGCATTTTATGTGCTGAAAGGCATCACAGCTGCGCCAAAGACAAAGGACCCGGCTCCACTGCCAATCAAACTGTCTGGAGGCCACAAGCAGCACTTGGAAGCCAATGCATTTGCTTCATCCTCGAGGGGTTCTCATCACAGAGATTCCTCGCCTGATGTAGACGACATAGGCGGTACAAATTCTTATTTTATTATTATTCAAAGCAATAAATTCCTTTATGTAGCATGTATATTACTCTTTTTTTCCCCTCAAGAATGCTTTTAGACATTTGTGTTCTTTTCTTGGAATGACAACCATTGTTTTTGTTCTTCTCAAAATCTTTGCTGTTGACAAAAACAATTAAATGTGCTGTGGTAAATGAGATAACATGTTAAGACATTAAATAAGTTTGTTTTGATGTTCTTTTTAAATTCAAAAACATGCTGCTCTTTTTTATATATATTTTGAAAAATAAGGAAGCAAAAGAACAAGTTGTTATTTTGTGTCATTTGAGTGCAAAGTGTTAAAATTATTATTATTATTTTGTATTAAATACATCTTACTACTAATTAGTCAATATTTTGTACATAAATATTTCTAAAGGGTTCATAAATAGAATCAAATCTCTGCTGAATTCATATCTGATAATCTATGCAAATGATACTTTATCACAAATTCGTTTCTTATCGGTAAACATAATACTAGATATAATTAATCATTATGTAAATGACATATTCAAAACTTTGACCCACCAGAAACTATAAAAAATTTCATTGTAATTTTTTTTTTTTAAGTTTTAAAAATATGTATTATGTGTGAAGGTTATATTTTTGCTAAAGTAATGTATTTAAAAATATAGTAAAAAAATATATTTATTAATTTAAATATTTGGATCATTTCTAGTAACTGTATATCACTGAGCAATATATCCATTTAAGTTTTAAACTGAGGAAATCCAATCTAGTGTGTTAAAGTAATAAAGCCAAAAATGTAGCCTACATGTTAGCAGAAAGATAACACTCTAAGTAAAAAGCCACGGATCTCTAACTGAAATTGGACTGTGGACACCTTTTTTTATATGCCCTTATGGATGTCCCCCCCCCCCCCTTTTCTTATGCGTTTAAGTTTTGTTTATTTTAACATGAAAATGAAGCAGAATTTTTTTTTTTAATTTACACGTTTTTATCAGAATATGGATACATATTTACCCAACAAATACATATAAAAGATATAACACCACATTCATGCGCTCAATTACTTTTAGACTCTTGTACGTTTAACGCTAATTTAAACTCGTATGAAAACATTTCAATAGTCAATTTTCTGTGTCTTGAAATTGAAAATAACATTTCTGAGATAAGAACATTTCAGATAAGAACTGAGATAGGAAGTTTCACTTTTGAAAAGTGTTAGCATTACGAATGTTGCTTTTTTAAAACAGACGCCAAGAGTGACCATTCAATGCATTTACTATATTACCTTTGTGACCCCCTAACGTCAATCCGTGAACCACCTATTGGGAACCACTGCTATATGCTAAACCCACATTTATAGAATTATACGTAAAATGTATTTCTTACTTTTGAAAACTGAAACTTCTTATCTCAGTTCTTATCTAAAATGTTCTTATCTCGTAAATGTTATTTTCAATTTCAAGACACAGACAATTGAACAAAGCATGCATGGCAAGCATACTGCAACTATAAATCTGACTCAAGTTTCAACAATTTTAGTAATTACTATGAAGAAGCATATTTTAAATTGGTACTTATGATGATATCACATTCTCACCCCTGCCACCTTGTTTTGGAATGACAGTACAGTATACAGATTATAACCATTTTGTATACAGCTGTATGTTTTTCTGTTCAAATTGTACAGATTTCAAGGGATTTTTCTACCTTGTCAACTTTTTTCCCTTTCCCGCCTTTTTTTTTTTTTTACAAAAATATGCTACTTTTAGCTTCCAAAATAGATTTAAGATCAAAAGCTTGTTATTTTGATGTAAAAAGATTTACATTTTTGTTTTCTAAAGATGATTTAAATTTTAAATCCCATATTTTTTTAAAGCGATATATGCATTTGCATTGATTTGGCTGGTTGGGTATTAAAATGAAACGCATTTGGCAGACCCTTGGTATTTAAATATTAGTAATTAATTTTAAAGTTATTTTTATTTTAATACCAATAAAGCTACAAACTCTTGTAATGTTTTACAAAGCAATTTATGTAAATGTATATGATGTAGCTTAATGTTGATTTTAAATTATTTTTCAAGATAAAGATTTCAATGACAGTACAAACCAGGACTCAAAATAAGATTTTGACACTGGCAGCAATCAATGCTGTGAGCTTTTATAAGCTTTCAGCAAAAACGAACTCATGGCAAAACTTAAAATAGAACAGATTCTGTAATTTTCAGCTTTTTTTTTTATGAATTTTAAAGCAATTGAACAAATAAACAATGAAAAAACTTGTCTAGCTTAGTTTGTGAACTTTAGAATTTGCAAAAAATACATGCTAGATAAAAAAAAAGCTGAATTTGTATACATTAGATTTCAAAAATACCCACTTAAATACATATTGCAGGATGCAGACGCACATTATTCATAAGGATGGTCTGTGATTACATGTAGAGAACCATTACTTAACTGCTTGAGCAGCCTTAAAATCAGAAAGCGAGACCTACTTGTGCTCATTTAAATTATGACACATAGCGTGCCTTCATTTAAACTTTAAAGTAACTGGATAGCTTCTTCATGACACTGAACTTCCTTTCTATAATAGATGTTGATAAGGAAAGAACTAAAACTGTTTCTCCGTGGTGCAAAAAGTCTTTGAATCACACATTTTAGATCAGAAGCATAAAATTATTTTGAAAAGAAATTCAGATTACAAATACTTGCAGCAATGTTTGCCGTGATAAGCAATACTTGTTCACGGCAATTTTAAGGTAACTCACAGCATTGCCATAGCTTATTTTGAGCTCTGGTACATACAGGGGTGGTTCAATAAATTTTTAAATATTTGGAGCTCCAATTTTCACAAATAATTTTTGAAAGCAAGGGGTTTGATCTCGAAACTCAAGAGGTCACTTGTGTTAAGCCTTGAGTTGTCCCTGAGTACATCATGTATAATTTAATTGTATGTTGGTAATTTAACAATGTCTGTATATTGTGCAATAACAATCCGATTGTGTTTCTTCAGGCAAGAGACTATCTCGAGGCATATCTAGAGCTACTGAAAATGTCAACCTTGTGTCTAGAGCACGTAGCAAATTGGCGAAGGAGTTTGTTGTGGCCACTGCATCCGAAAAGAATCAACTTATTGTCGGACTTGAAACGCCTGTTTATACATTCTCGTTGCCAGACTTATCCATATATCCTACAGACTTCAGGGAGTTCTTAGAAAAAGATTTGATTGAGACATCAACCTTAGTTTCTTTGGAAAATGCTGGTGAGATGCTGTTACTTTTATATAACGGTTATTAGGGATTTTAATATTTTTTTTAAAGCAATATCTTTTAAATATTTTAAATTTCAACTTTTTAAGTATACACAGAGTTTATTTGTTCACTAAAAGCGTTTAGAACTATTTATTTCTTTTTCTAAGTTTTGTAATCCTATTTTCCTGTCTTTAGTTCTATAAAGTCATTATTTTTTCGATTAGTAAGTTGTTTTTTAAGTATTTTTTTTAACTTGTGTAGTTTTTGTATATGTTGACAATCTTATAGAAATAAATAATTTCCATAAATATATTTCATTATGTATTTATTGACAGCCTCCAAAGTGCACAAATAAATTATTTTTTTGCTATTAAACAAATTTTTTTTTTATAGTTTTTAACATGTATAGTTTTAATTTCCTTTTAACATGTTATCATTGGTTACAAATTATGGTATTTCTTGGAGTTTTGAAAATATTTATTATTATAAGTGAACAAAAGACATTGAATAAAGTTCTATTGAATTTATATTTAAATAATATATAACTTATTATACTTATGGGTTGTTTTATATCTTGTTTGTCAGAATCTGTCAAACCTTTTTGGCTAGGTTACATACAGGTCATATAACCTTCTTTTTTAACATTGCAGTTAAACTTAGATTATTTGTTTTTGCTGATAGATTTTAAAGAAGTGTTTTGTATAATGGGAACTTTAAAAGATTGAAAAGATGAAGCTTATAGAAATATAATTTTTTTGCCAAGGCATTAAAGATATTTTTCATTAATATTTTACTATCAAGAAGTTTTTAAAGTACCTTTCAACTTTAATTACAATATTCTTTAACTAGTGCTGTGAAGTCCATGATTGTAACAAACCGTTGAGATGTGTATCAAGTGCTCTTGGTTTTCAGGGAGGTTAAATTGGTGGGCTGAAAAAGGAACTTGCCAAAGACTCTGGCCATTAGCTACTACTGGAGATGGAAATTGTCTACTTCATGCTGCTTCACTAGGTAACCATTTATCTACGAATATAATTTTAGGTTATAATATATCTATGAGAAATAATGTTGAGTAGTCTCTATAGGAAAAATTCATTTTAACTTGTGGTCCATTTCCAAAATTTCTATGCTATCCCAATCTTGCAGGTAAAATTTCAATAACTATTTTAGACATTGAGAGCCATTTTTAGGCAACATTTAAAAAAATTGATCAATTACAATCTACATATTAGAATTAATAATTCCGAGAATCACTTGCTGTCATGTGTTTTGGATTATATTAATTGTTGACCAAATTAAGTTTTATGGTTTATTGTTAAAATAGTTTGTTTCGACGCCCATACAATCCTTTTTTATTTTATTTTTTTGGTCAGGGCCGTGCTGTTATACATATTATTTTCAGTGCTTCATAAAATTAGCTAATAAGGCCATTTTGATAGCCTATTATTAATCTTCCAATCAGTTCGGTAGCATTTTATTACATGAAATAACAAAAATAATTTTAAAAAATGCAATAAAAAATATATAGTTTCAGTATCTCTTCAATTTTGATTTGGTTAATTAACGTCGCACTAGTGCTGCACATTGGGCTGTCATCAACGTAACATTTCTTCTAGACTTATATGTCAATTTATTTTACAAAATACAGCTACAAAACATTCCAAAAGTGTTCTACTGATAATTAGGTGATCAGAAAAAGAAATAAGACAGAGGGGTCATTCCATGTCAAATCAACACAAGAAATGGCATTTTTTTTCATCACCATCTTTGATTTTTATGAAATTCGGTGAACTTGTTATACCTACTAAGAATGTAAAAAATGCAAAATTTTAACCTCCTCTGCCTATTAGTTTTTTAGTTATTTGCATTTCAAAATGGCTAAATGCCCTCCGATGGCTGCATTTAAATTACCATAACTCCTGCACTAATTAACATATAGAAATAAAATTGGTATAGTTTTAAAGCTCTTTAAATGACTTTTAAAATGATATGAAACACATGAAGGTTTGGTGAAAAACATTTCAAGGTCATATTATTTGACCTTTGACCTTGAATTCCGAAAAAACGAATTTCTTAATTTTCACTAAATTTTTTCCCTGAATACTACAACATTTGAACTACATGTATACCAATTTTCAGAGTGGGACAACAATGGGATCATATAAAAAAAAAATTAGAAACAAAAATATGCACTATATTAGGGTCATTCCATCTCAAATCAAAAAAAATGTGGGAGAAATATGCACAAGAAAATGCATTTTTTTCCCGCACCATCTCCGATTTTTATGAAATTTGGTGAACTTGTTATACCTACTAATAATGTAAAAAATGAAAAATTTTAACCTCCTTGGCCTATTAGTTTTTTAGTTATTTGCATTTCAAAATGGCTAATTTTTGAAATTTTTCTTTAGTGTATGATCCCATTGTCGTCCCACTCTGAAAATTGGTATACATGTAGTTCAAATATTGTAGTATTCAAGGAAAAAATATAGTGAAAATTAAGAAATTCGTTTTTTTGAAATTCAAGGTCAAAGGTCAAATAATATGACCTTGAAATGTTTTTCACCAAACCTGCATATGTTTCATATCATTTTAAAAGTCATTTAAAGAGCTTTAAAACGATACCAATATTATTTCTATATGTTAATTAGAACAGGAGTTATGGTAATTTAAATGCAGCCATCAGAGGGCAGATTTACGTTTTTAGCCATTTTGAAATGCAAATAACTAAAAAACTAATAGGCCGAGGAGGTTAAAATTTTGCATTTTTTACATTCTTAGTAAGTATAACAAGTTCACCGAATTTCATAAAAATCGGAGATGGTGAGGAAAATGACTGTGTTGATTTGACATGGAATGACCCAGAGGTGTAATTAAGTAGTGAATTAGATAGTTAATAAATGATACTTCTGATGTCTATAGTAATTGTATGCTGAAAATTCAAACTAAAAAAAAAAAGATTGATAATTTTTCTAGATATTCATTATGTTTGAGCATTATTATAAATGAGTACAAAATTATAAAAAATATAAGCATTAAAATAGAAATATTTGCAAGCAGTTTTATCTTTGCGTTATTTTCTTCCTGATTGTAAATACAAAAATGTTCTTTCTAACTTTTGGTTCCCTTGATGTTTTTATAAAATAATTTAATTATTTGTTATTATTACCAGTTATATACATTAAGTACCCTATTCTCTTAGGCATGTGGGGTTTCCACGACCGGCTTCTCACGCTCCGGAAGGCACTGCACAGTTTGCTTTCCAACAGCACTTTCACGGAAGCCTTCTACAGGAGATGGAGGTGGCAGGTTTCTTTACAGAACAAAGAAGTAACTTGGCTTAAACTGTTGAACGTTTTGCACTCGAATAACTCTTTATGAAATGTGCATAAGAAACTCTGTGTAGTTTATTATAAGGATATTGCAGTGTTCAGTGTCCACTCTAGGCGTTTTTTGAAGGGCGGTCCGCCCTGCCCGCTGTTTTTTATCTCAATAGCGCCCCCATGCCCCTTTTTCAAAAATGCCGCCCTCTTTTGAAAAAAATCCGCCCCTCTTGCCCTTTTCAGTCAAGCACAAGCGTCCTTGCTTCCCTAGCGGTCT
This sequence comes from Troglohyphantes excavatus, assembly GCA_963932185.1. Lineage (NCBI taxonomy): Eukaryota > Metazoa > Arthropoda > Arachnida > Araneae > Linyphiidae > Troglohyphantes > Troglohyphantes excavatus. Next base: position 46,045,675 of record OZ010677.1, on the reverse strand, counting down.
TTAAAAAAGGCATCGATTAAAAAAAAATTATGTGTAAATTGGAATTAAATGTATTATGGCAGTAGAAAAACAAACTCCTTTTTAAATTGCACGTGTTGTGAAATTGCATCGATTCTGAGTTTTTTAAAGAGAAGATGGTTTGTGGCAAAGTTGCAAGACTAGGCATTTTATTACCAAACTTTGGATTTTGTTACCAAACGTTGGATTTCAGTAGCCTTTTTATTAGTTTTGTAAGGGGTCTGATTAGGGCTACTTACAGATTTGGTTTTTAGGAAAAACATTAATTTTTAAATGTTAAATTTTGATTTTAAGTAATATCTTCATTTTGTACGGGTCTTTCTTTCGAGATAGGCCCCGAACCGTCAACAATAGCACAATATGCAGTAAAGTGCCCTTTTAAAAATAAGTGCATTTTTAAAAACGGGGTGCCCTTTTACTGCCATCAGCGCCCTGTCCCTTTTTATTTTTAGAGTGAACACTGGATACTAAGTTCACGTGTAAAATACAATTTATTAAGCTTATTATAGTAAGAATTGAAATTATTAAAGTATACTAGTTTTAAAAAAATAATTCTTCTGTGTTAAAATTTAAGTAATTAGATTGTCAACCTAAAAATAGTTCCTTTTTTTTTACTCCCAATCTTATTCTTTCCTGTAAATGATTCAAGGTATATTTTTTCTTTTTTGAAAGTAGATGTACAAGTTGAAAAATTCAATTGGATGTAAATTTATTAGTTCTTTGAATGATTTATTTAATCAATAATTTTATTTATTTTAAAAGTATCGATGTTTTTTTCATAGGCAGGTCTTGTGTATTGCGAAGAAGAGTGGAAAAAGGAGTGGCAAACTTTGCTCAAGATGGCTTCCACGGAGCCACGTCTTCTTCCTTGCCACAAGAAAAACTACTGCGAAAACTCTACCAAAGGGTAAAAATCAAACATTTTAAGTATGAATTCCCAAATAAGAATAACCACTACTAGTACAGTTTGAGGACATGGTTGGTTATAGTAGGCATAAAACAATGTTTGTTTAAGTTCACAATTCAGAAAAAATGCTAATTTAATTTTGGATGTGTAATGTTAAATTAAATAACCTCTATTCAAAATCAATCATGGATTTCAACCGCTCAAAGTTTAAAAATAACATCAAATCCTCAAATGAATGTTATAGAAAATAAATGTGTGTGTGTTGTGTTATTTATAGTATTTTGATTATTTTTGGAAATAAGATATAGTTGATGTTATTGAAACAACTAGAAATTTAAATATATATTTTTTTACTTGTGATAGCTTTTTGCATGTTGTCAATGGATATTTCTAAAATAATTCAAAAAGTCTATGATAAAGTGGGTTGCAGCAGATTGCAGTCCTGAAAAGCAAAAAATATTTTTCAAAAGTTTGAAACATATAAATAATTGTATGTATGCATGTCTGACATCTATAAAAGTTTAATGTTTTGTCAGAATTTATTTGCATAGTACAGTTTGAGGACATGGTTGGTTATAGTAGGCATAAAACAGTGTTTGTTCACAATTCAGAAAACAGGTCAGTTTAATTTTGGATGTATAATGGTAAATTAAATAACCTCTATTCAGAATCAATTATAGATTTCAACGCTTTCATATCATTAATCCTAATCCTTATTTTAAGTTAACGGTTTAAGGCTGAAATGGGTTCCTAGCTTGGACATATTTTTGTTTATATAAGTAAAGGATCTGTCCACTAGTACCCTAAACTGTTCTACAAACCGATTAAATAAACTGTTTATATTTCATTCCACATATTTAAAATAATTTCCCTTTACAGTCCCCTCCTAGCTGTGCCAGAGGAAGACACCCAACCCGACGTTTACGAAAGCCTTGAAGAGTTCCATGTCCTAGCCCTTGCCCATGTCCTGCGCAGACCCATCATTGTGATAGCGGACACTGTGCTGAAGGACGTGACGGGGGAGCCCTTCGCCCCCATCCCTTTCGGGGGCATCTACCTCCCCCTGGAGTGCCCCCCTGCGGAATGCCTGCGCTCACCCCTGTGCCTCACCTACGACGCGGCACACTTCTCCGCACTGGTCGCGATGGAGAAGGAAGCCTTTGCTGATAAGACTCCTCATCCACCTGGTAATTATATGTATAATGCCTAATAACCCTTAACTCTTGAGACTTATGAAATCCCAAGCATATTTTTATTAATTCTCTTCCCTACTGGCCATTTGGCGACAATCATTGATGTTTTATTGCCATATACATAAAGTTGTGTAAATACTAATTTTACATCATTAAAATTATTCATTTATCTCTATATATAGCAGATATACGAGATAACACAAATATCTTTAGAGCAAAGCTTTTTGATTTTTATAGTATTAATACATGTCTCCGTATTGGATCCTACCGAACGCTAAAGGTGGATTGCATGGATTGTCTGTGCGATATGACGTTAAAATGTAACGATTTATATAATTAGTTTATAAAGTTTTTGGTTGATGGACATATTTTTTCTTTTGAAGATGGTGTGATATTTTCACAGCTTAAATGTCTTTCGAGAATTATTGCTTGATTTGGAAATATCGGTACTATAAACATAACAACACTGATGGTGGAGGAGGGAAAACAGACAATCTCAGGAGCTTTTACGATTTTAAATGTTGTCTTTAGAAAATATTTCTCCAATTAATTTATTTTAATTAAAATAGCTGCATTGTGTAATCAGTTATTAGTATCAAATTTATTTAAACAAACACTTCTTCAAATGTATATTTGTGTTGTTTCCTGTTCATAAAATAAAGTGTCCTTTTGACTTTATGAGTGGAATTTCAGATAAATACGATTATATCAGTTGTATTCCAAAGTTTTAATTCTTGAAATTTAATCATTTGTGGTTGAATTGTTTTAAAAAGCAATACTTACTATCCATATAATCTTACTATCCTCATTCATTTTTTTTAATGTTAAGTTTTCTTAAAGTTGTCTTTTCCGAGTTTGTGAATTGAATACAATTTTAACCAAGGTTTCTGATTTTAAAATCTAGACTAGGAGAAAAATTTTTATTGAAATTTGTATATGTATTTTACCCTCTTCATTGTAACAATTGCCATGCTCAATTCAAGAATCATTTATTTAAATTGGAAGAAAATAAAAGTTTAATCAAAAGCAATATTCTATGGCATGAATACTCAATAGCCATATTTAAAATGTATTTAAATAGGGAGAAATTGTCCGTGAATAACAGGTTAAAATGTTAAAGATTGGTTTAGTTATTTTTTAATTTTAGAAAAGTAGTTAACTGCAAGAAGTTCTTGAATTGTTATGTACAAAATTATGCTTCTCTAAATAAAATATTTTGGAATTCTATAGAAAGGACATACTTATTAGTTAGATAGCTAAATATGGAATAACATATCTTATTACATCATAAATTATTCACAAAATTTGATAAACAAGTCTCGCTCACAATTTAGTTTTACATTGAAATTCGAATAAGGATGTATTACATTTAAAATGACATAATTTTAAATATTTGTGCACTTTTTTTTTTAAGTTAAGTCACATGTAACTACGAAATCTTGTAGAAAAATGAAGAAGAAAAAAAGTTAATATTATTGGGAAAAAAAATTATAAACGTTTTTTTTGGTTTTTTTCTAGCATTTGTATGTACTTTCGAAAACACTATCACTAGCTTGTTATAGTGTGGTTTTGACGTGCAAAGTCAATTATGAAGAACATCTATTCTTGTTTTTAGAGCTTACTACAGTTTAAGCTTTTTTTTTATCTAAACTGTTTTTAAAAGTCTTAACGCCATTAATTTCTTCCTTCCAGCGGCTGTCCCCCTTATCGACCCTGACCACCTGCTCCTTCCCATCCAGTTTGCAGTGGACCCTGGAGTAGAGGTCAGATGGGGTCAAGATGAAAATGACCCCCTCATAATCTCTAGACTCACCCTCACCGACAAGGACAAGCTGGGACTGCTCAACGAGTACCTGGACGTCACAGACCTACCAGTATTTGGTGTACCCAAGCAGGACTCGGTGGACTTCCAGGTAAGAGATAGTAATATTTTTGTGTCAATGAACTCTTTGGGACCCAGTTGTACCAAATGGCACCATTGAATTTGATATTTTTTAGGGTTGTCATATACTTGCTAAACAGGAAAAATCTGGAATTGTCAGGGAAAATTAACAAATTCTCAACTTTTCTGGAAAAGTTAAGGAATTTTTTTTTTTTAGCTATAAATGCTTTGTCTTATTCCTTTCCTTGCTATCGATGCAATTTTCTTTTCGTTATAATATATTTTTTTTAATTCATACTTTGATAGGTTATTCAGTGTTCACTCTAGAAATAAAAAGGGGCTGGGCACTGTTGGTAGTAAAAGAGCACAACGTTTTTGAAAAGACACTTCTTGTTTTTAAAAGGGCACTCTAAAAAAAAAAGTTTGGTGTGTTCGTGGCCACCATTGACACATCGAACCTGTGACCAAATAAAAAAAGTTTTGATTTGTTGGTTGACATTGCGCTAGAGCTGCATATTTGGCAGGTGTTGACAGTTCGAGCCTTATCTCTAATTTTATATTTAAAAATTAATGTTTTCCCTAAAAATCAAATCTGTAAGTAGCCCTAATCAGATTCCTTACAAAACTGATGAAAAGGCTACTTAAACCCAAAATTTGGTTTAAAAAAAATGCATAATCTTGCATATACGCCCCAAACCATCTTCTCGTTAAAAAAACTAATAATAAAAACTTTGCATTTCATCTGTGGGCACATGCAACCAATAGGATTCGTAGAGTGTCCCGTGCTCGAAATATCGGAATAATCGCGATTGCACAACAGGCATAGTTTAAAAGGAGTTAGTACACACAAAAAGTACACACAAAAAAAAAAATTTCAGAAGAGGGCGACATTTTTGAAAAAGGGTCATGAGGGCGCTATCAAGATGAAAAAAGGCCGGACCGCCCTTCTAAAAACGCCTAGAGTGAACACTGGGTTATTTTTTTAAAGCACTTAATTTTTATAGGTCTTTACATTAACCTTTTTTAAAAAAAAAACATTAATTTTCGTGTATTTTAATCGGTGGAATCAGAGTCTTGTGTCTTAATGATGTCATATCATATAACACATAGATGTTGGGTGTAATAAAGAATGTCTACAACCAGGATGGATCTTTGTCAGAAAGGACCTGATCGAAGCTGATTATATGAAATCCAAAATATTTACTTTTAGAGATTGAAGACACCAGACATAGTCCCACAAAATGTAATAGTGCTTCTTCCTTGATTACCATTAAGCTAATATCTACTTTCTGGTTGTAGGAAGAAGACTCCATGTCCAATTCAACGGACATCGACCGTAGCTCCGCGGCCGGCAGCTTCGACTCCGACGACAGCAACGTCGATCGTTGTTCTGGCTCCTCCAGCCCGGGGGGCCTCCTCTCTCTCCAGAGAAGCAAAGCCACACGTCAACTACAGAGCGTGGCCAGGCAGTTCGGCTCCATCGGACGCACCATGTCCAAGAAAATCAAGAAGAACTTCGGCAGTTTCACACGCCGAGCATCTTTCAGGGGGACTCCGGAAAGCAAATCGGTAGATTCTCTGAAAAAGGGGCGAGATATAGGCTTGTCGCTGCGCTTGTCGGCAAGTGGTATTGTCGGGTCGTTGGATATCGTCATCGCCGCTGTTATCCACACCGACAACAGGCACGAGTATCAGGAAGAGATGATAAGGAACTATCTCAACTCGGCAAGGTGTAGGTTTCTGAAAGAGAAGGGGAAGAAGAGGCAGGACGGGCCGTCGGACATTAAAATCGATCAACAAGAGTTCCTGTCCCAGTGCGTGGTTCCCGGTTGCAGTTTATACGGTACAGCAGAGACGCGGTACATGTGTTCCAGCTGCTACAACCAACAGAGGTCCCAGGCGACAGATGAGCACAAGTACAAGAATTCTCCTCCCCGCCATAAAAGAAGCAATAATATTTCTGGCATTGATTTTGAACTAAGAAATAATAAAGTGGCCTTAAATTCGAAATCGTGTAAAGGTGAGATTGTAGCCTTGGGTAGTGGCAGCAGGTCGGCGAAGAGTTCTGCAGTGTCCCTATTGGCTGGGAACGGGGTTAAGCCCGCCCACAAAGCGAAGCTGCATCTCAGCACTATCTAGATGCAGCAACTACAGCCTTATGTGTACCATATGTAGATTTGTTTCGAAGAGTTTATGATATTTCTCCCAAAGATCCTATTCATAAATCACATTCACTCATTTGAGGAGCACCGAGTATTTTTTTATGTTGTAAATATTTCATTCCGATACATGGTTGTCGTGTTTACTGTAAAATGGCAGGTGTTTTTCAGAAGGTTATGCTAAATATGTGATGAAAATTCTTTCCTAATCAGTATTAAGTAATCACTAAAAACTGTTGGTTGTGTTTAAAGTACTTGTTAAATTGTTTGAAAGTTTATTGCTTTTTGTTAATTCAGGGCATTATTTTTTTAGTGACCGGGCAAGGTTTTTCCTTATTTTATTGTTTTGCCCTGATGAACTGATTATTAAAGTTTTAAATTCTACACTGGGCTTCATTTTACATCTTATTATTTTGTAATATATATTTCCTAGATGTATTTTTTATAGTTTAAACATATCACAATTTTAAACACATTTTAATTAAAGAATGTTTAATACTTTTAACTCTATTGTGCTACTTTTTTTATTCTCAGGAATAACCATACTAATTGTTTCATGCATTTTAATAAAGAATTATCTTAAATATGTTTGTATTAGTATCTCTAATGCTTTTTTCAATTAAGGTTATTTTTCATAAAAGCAAATCAAGCTTACTTAATTTTTATAGTAAACTCTATTATAAAAATTCTCTAACAAGTTTTATTAAATCTTAATTCAAAGAATTCTACCAAAAGTTGGAAATCAACATTTTTGGTAGCTTTGAATATTTTTTAATGATGCTGAATGATTTTAAATAAAATAAATTTTTAAAGTTCACATATAAATTAACAAATGCTTTGATGGCTGTTTAAAAATTCAAATGTTTATTCTGATTTTGTGAACATTTTTGCTAAAATTCTATTTTTTAGCTTTTATGTTGAACAGTCATTTAATTACCATCTACTTGCCATGGTTGTTAAATTTTGTTAAATGTCACCACTTTTGATGCATCAATTTCTTTATACATAATTTTTCCACATGTTAGCTTCAGTCCAATTTTATGCCACTAAATTAATGATATTCTTGGGTTGTTAAATTTTTTATGTAATATTTCCTCAATGTTTGTCCATTAATAAAATGATCCTTGTTAGTATTCTTCTATTTGAGTAAAATATATTAACTATTAAAGAACTTTTGAAATTTTTCTGTGAATGTAGTATAAAAATGTAATATAAAATTATTATAAACCCTGTCCAATGAACTATGCAATCTTAGACTATCTACATAGATGTAACTATTTATAAAAGTGATATGTGTATCATACAGATCCTATTTTCGAGTTGAATATTTATTGATATCAGGGTTGGTAACATAGAATACGTCTCAAAATATCAAAGAAACCATGGTATGTAGGGCATTAAAATATAAATACTATGTTTTCAACTATTGTTTTTTTTAATTGACCTGTTTTAACATTGCTAAATGCTGCAAAAAGTATTTTTTTGGTTAAAAATAAGCAAGGATTTTTTAATTATATTTACAGCAAGTATTTTAAAAATCCTTTTTTTATAGATAAAATATCTAATTGTTTTAATAAAATATCTAATTCCAAACTTCGCATTTTAGCACGGTGTAGGTAATTTGTATCTTAATTTAAGATATTTGGAGTAGAAAATCGTTCTTTTTTAAAATTGGTCTTTTTAATTCTGAATGGTTTTATATTTCCCACAAAAGAGTGAACACTGGTTTTACATTCACTGTAATTGCCAACCTTGATTTTTCCTTGCTAGTAATGTATGTAATATTATACTATCTTAAATATAACTAATTTTTAAAGCAAGCTATTGAAGTTCTACGATATGGGTGCCTGCAGCTAATAGGCTTAGGCGATGTCAAAATTTTGCCATCGCGATTAATCACCAGTCAATCATTGATAATTTTTTATTGATCAATATTTCTGATATATTAATATATCAAGATTTCAATATTTTTCATTAAATATACAAGTGTACTTTCGATTAATCGTAAAACAGAAACCACATGATCGAAATCTTTTTTTTTCATTCCTGAATTTCGATATATATTGAAACATTGTCCAAGCCTACTGCAGGTGATTACTGATTTCTTTAATGCAATGGAGACCAAGTAAATGGCAAAAGTGCTGCAAATACAGATACAAAAATTAGAGATCATTAAAATTCAAACAATTAAAAATAAGAAATTTTAGTTCTTATACAAGCTCATTAAGCCAAAATATTTTAAAAGTTCTGTAGATTTATCTCTAAATGTAATAAAATTCTACTATAGTGGAAAAAAAATTGTTTTACACTATTCCATACAATTACAATTACTTTGTAAAAATTGGTACTATATGAACTAAATTTAAGTTTTTTAATTATGAATAAATTTCGACTTTGAAGCATATCAGAGTATTTTTTAATATAAACTCGCAATAGCTAAAAAAAAAGTTTAAACTACTTAAAAAAAAAATATGCTAAATTGCTACACAGGGTGATAACTTTTTTTGTCAACTTTTATCCAAGTCTTTTGAATTTTTAATTAACTGTTTTTTAAAATCTTTGATCAGGAATAAATCAAATTTTAATAATTAAACATTTTAGGAAAGAAAATTCATCCAATCAGTTTTTTTTATTGGATGTCAATGTGATTTTCACTGTTAATTTTAGCATTTCTGTTTACCTGTCTCCAATACATTAAGAACTAAATGCTCCTTTTTGAGATACCCTGTATATATAAAGTTTATTAGATCTTATTTTATTTCATTGTGAACATACCATTTTATCAGATATATTTTTATTTGTTTTAAATGAAAGAAATTATTTTTATAATTCGTTGTGTGAAATCTATAACTCTTTGAACTTTTTGAAGATATATAAATTATGAATCTGTATTATATGCGTACAAAACCTGTAAAAGAGAATAACAGAAAAAGTGTACAGCTATTTTTATTTTATTATTTTCATACAAAATACAAAGATAGTATGAATAGGAAAAATGAATTAACATTTTATTATCTATATTTTTATTGAAATTAGCTTTTGTTACTCTTCTGTATTATAGTACAATCGGTTTTATTTTTCAAAAACTTTTACATGTTATTAATCCGCATTTTTAGAGCCTTTTTTTTTGTCAAAACTTTTCCATATTAAGTTTCTAAATCCGTTTATTAACAGTATTTTTAATCATTACTTAACTTAACATAATTTAGCAAGAATCTAAAAAGTATTTTAAGTCTTGTTTTTTTTTATTTTTATCTTAAAATGACTAATATTTATCAGTTGATTTTGAGCTTTTGTAAACTCTTTGTTTTGTCCTTTTAGAATTTTAATTATGTTTTACACCAAATATGTTAAATTTAGATAAAATATATAATATTATATAAAAGCTTTGTATTTATGTTTTTAACAGTTCTATATTAAGATATATAATTTTTATTTTGGAGGAATTATAATTTGGTGTATTGGCTGACTATTTTGGGTTATATATTTAAAATATATAATTCACATAATTTATGACCCTCAGAATACGGTAGCTTAAAATATATTTGGTAATTAATTTTTTTTATTTTTTATCACTAAATAGTTGAAGTCTTTAGTTACAATTCTTTTTACAATATGAAAGTGTAAAATCATTCATTTCATGTTAACTATATTGAAAACATATATACTGTCCTGACACTGCTCTGAACTCACCATTGAAATACAATGCATTTGTAAAAATAAACTATGAAAAGCTATATGAACAATTTTTAATTGAAAATTTGAACAAGTTCAAATATATTTTCTATTTTACTTTAAATATTGTATATAAATTCCTATTTATTTTTAGGAATTATTCTTGAAATGCCGCTGGTGACAGTTCAAATTGAGATGCGACAGCATCACAGAGCTCGTATGAAGTTAAACATTGTGGCAGTCTTGTGACTTTTGATGTTCCAACAAGTAAATGATAAAAATTATAAACTATCAATAAGCAAACTAAGTATCTGCCTGATATCTACACTTGGATAATCAATATCCAGATTACTCAATCTCTTTCTAATACTAAATCAATCAGTCACGTGATTGCCACTCTTGCTTTAATACAAACTCTGTGGGTTTTACATAATGAGTTTATCATGTCAAATCCCTAATCTATTATCTCAATTTTAAATACACTACTCTTACAATTTATGGATATTGTTGCTTTCTTGCATAAATGGCCATTTAACACATTGCAATCAATTTCAATGTAACTTGTCTTGCTTATTTTTTCAATACCATTTCCAAAGTTTTCATAACGCTCAAACACTTTATCCCCAATTTTTACATTTAGTGGCAGGCACGTAGGTATAGGTCAGTGACTGAGCAACGGATTTCTTTAGGTACCTTATTATCCCCCCCCCCCCCTCCCCCCCCAAAAAACAGCGAAATTTACCCCCTTCACCAATTTTTTTTTTCTTCAGAAAAATTATTAATTCTTATTCAAGTAAACAGGAATACGTTGGCAAATAAATATCAAAACAGCAACAGTTATCATTGTCTTTAACTGTTACCAATAACTATTTTGAAATTAAAATTAGTAAACCAATCCCTAATTATGAAATAAATTTAGAGAACAAATTTAGATTTTGAAAATCCTTATAATATAACGTATGGTTTCCATAGCATGTTTTGGAGCATCTTGTTTATACGCCCCCGTTTGGGGATCTTTTCCCTGTGTCGCAAAAATAAAAATATTGGGTAATGAAATGCGATAACGTCCTGTTAGGCCTAGTTTAAGATAAAAATGACCTTATTACCGCCTTTTAAAAACATGTTATGTTTATTTTTATTACACACTAAACCTAACATGGCTCATAGTGTTTCTGCCTGGGGGTAATCAATACCCCCCCCCCCCTCCTTACCTACGTGCCTGTTTAGTGGGTTGGGTTAGAATAAGGAATTTGCGAAGACACTGAGTAACATAAGCGTAGGAAAGGGAGGATCTCGGGTGCTTAACCATCCACCCTTCTATTGCATATTCAAGATTTTTGTTTAAAAACAATTGCAGCAGAATTTTTTTTTACAAATTTTTAAAAGTTATGTTAATTTTTATTTTAAATAATAACAAAATAGTTAACAATACAAAATAAAGAACCCCCTCCCCCCAACTCCCACCCTCCCATAACTTTGAATTGCTACACCACTGCTGAGTAACGATTCTAGTCTGAAATTGGAATGGTGCTTATCAAACAGGGACATCTTGTAATTGTTTGCATAATGTTTCCAAATATTATTATTTTCAGAAATGTACAATTACACAACTGAAATAGTCTCTAATTATTTTTAACTGTGCTTTAATTAAAGTTTTGCTATAGACAATCAATTGTATTTAAAAAAAAACAGAAATCAATTCTTTTGAATCTTTTGTTATTGCATCAGAAATGTGTGGGATGATGTGTATTTCTCCTCGAGTATTTCTCTTTGTATCCTTCTTAGAAGTCATTTCTGCAATCACAGCAAATCCGAGTAGCTTTTTACATTTTGTGTAATTTCATTTCTTATTTTACATAGCATCAATATTTAATACTTTTAAAAGTTTTCTGGATTGTTTTAAGAGAAATTGGAGTAAAAATATTGAATAGAAATACATACTATTTTTTATTATGACAAAAAAAAAAGTTGTTACATTTTTATACTAAGTACTTATTTGCAAATTAAGTTATTTAAAAGTTTATAAATGCCACTGTAAACGACATGGAATATCCTTAACTCTTCGTTATCGTTTTTATCCGAAATTTAAACCTGGCATTTCTTCCCCATGAATTTCTTGATAATTTATTTTGGTCCTACACTATAAATTTTATAAAAAAATAGTTTTTCGGAAATTGCTAATCTTAAAAATTTAAAGCATTATTAACTTAATCACCGAATGCAAAAAAAAACAAATTGCAAATCACAATCTGACCCTTATATGTATTAAGTGTGCGTTTTACTGAATATTTTAATCCTCTAGTGAAAAGTCATTATAAACTGATAATCCAACACATTTCACAAAAGAATAGTGTATAAAAAATTTACAATATGAATTGAGTTGTGTTTCAATTTGGTTTTGCGTTTTACAACATTAAATGCTGTATTAAAATTTTTGTTTATTTTATTAAAAGTATTTCAATCCTCTTAGTGAATTTCTAAATGATTGTGTATGAATAAATTTAGCATAAATATAAGCTTTGTTTCTACTGTTTGAATTATGCATTGCTAATCAACTCGTCTTTTCCAAGTATGGAGAAATATGAAATGAGATGTTTTATGAAACTTCTCACATTTCCCCTTCGCCTTTCTTTTATAGTACAAATACAAACCTGTAAACGTCAACTTTTATGTGTATTTAAATATACTTTCATATTGTTAAAGTTTTATTACATGTAAATTTCCCATTTAATAAAAAAATAGTTTTGGTTATCTTTCTTTTGAGTGAATCTTTGTCACACTTTTATAATATTTGAAATTTACAGAAACTTTAAAAATTGATACAAGTTTATAAACTATATAACTAAACTTGGATAGTTACAAGAATTCAAAAATTCTTAAGACCTGTAAACGAATTACATAATTAACTACTATTTTGCAATATTTGTGTTTCGATGTAACAGTCCCGTGTTTCATGGGATTCAGGAGCTATAATTATAGTTCCATGGATCCCATGAGACCCCGGATATGTGAATTTCGCCCCAAATTTTTTAATTAGGTTAAATGTCAGTAATGCGATGTTCTCGAAAAACAACAGCCCGAAGAAAGCTTAAAGCGCCAAAACTGACTGCTCGGCGGAGGTGATAAGCCCTAAACGACTGAGATGTGGGTAACACCTTTTTTTTTTAACAGTTATGATACGAAATTCTATTAACGGCTACTTGTATTTTCGCTTTAACCGTAGATATGTTGGGACCCATTCACTAAGAAAATGAAATGTTAATATAAAATTCTTCTTCGAAGTTTACGTAAGATCAAATTTGTTGCAGAAAACTTTCACTACAATTAAATTAGTGATGAACCTTGTCATCAATTTTTTAGGTACAGAACCCTAAAAATCAATCTTTTTATCATTTTTTTTTTGCAATTGGGTGTTTGAAAATACTTATTTACATACCGCTTAACTTTATTTCTTTGAATTATGATTTTTCACAAAGATATAAGTTTTTTAAAAATGAACTTTATCCTTTATTAATAAATTCACATCGAAGCATTTTATTTTTAGAACGGATACATATTTCCCAATCTATCCATGTAAGACCCATGGTGGGTTTCATTGAGCTTGTCCAAGGTCTTCATCATGTCGGCTATGCTCTCTTCTGGTGTGAGCTGGCCCCTTTCTTTTCCGCCCATGTCTGTCTTGACCCATCCAGGACACATGTTGACGACCAGGATACCCTTGTCCTTCACAATGGCAGCGACCACCCTCATGGCCATGTTGAGTGCAGCCTGAAAATGACGTTTTACCAACACGATTAACAAATAGAAGTTAGAATAAAATAAGGGACGCCCTTAGCAGCAGTGGGGATGGGTGCGAAACCTGTTATCGGAGCTCTTTTTAATTCTCTACACAAATTTTTTATAAAAGTTTGAATTAAACTTATGATTTAGGGAACTTATGAATAAGTTTGTCAACTCTCTACAAATGTTTGATACTGCATTTCATTTTCATTAGAGTATTTATTAGGTAACTTCGTTATAAAAAAAAATCTGAATTACTTTGTTCTTTTTTATTAAAAATTAAAAATAAATTTAATTTCCCAATGAACGAGAAAAAAAATGTGGCAGTCGTGCTATTTGCCATGGAGTTATAGTATCGGAATAGATCACTCTAAAATCGTAATGTAGTGTTTCTATTCCAATAACTTATTTAGCTTATTTTAAATACGTTTTGACTCAAAAGAAAAAATACATAAGACAATTTTATCTGTAACATTCTCATTTTGCTCATAAGCGCCGGGCCCCTCACGAAGCGCGGGCCCCGCACATACCTACGGGCGACCCAAAATGAAATATTACAGATTCTCCCTTTAAAAAAAAATTCCGTTGTGTAAGATTGAACAACTAGATTTTATCTTCGATTGAAATCCACTCGCAAAGAATTTTTTCACTTGATTTCGTAGATTAGCTTCTACTCTTTAACCTATATCCCCCAGTATTGCTTTAAAGCTACACTGAATAGAAACAATTATATCTTCTTTACCTTATCTTAAAAAAATATATTGATTTGTTAGAATGGTTTTAACGCAGGGCTACAAAAATGGTTCAGGCCAGAGAGTTGTTATATTAAATAGAGAGCGCCTTCAATGCCAGACTCTCGTAAGGCCGCGGTGTCAACATTGAAAAAGAAAACCAACATCACGTGGTTTTAGCGTTGCCACATTTGGCGTTCAGACATCAGCAGAAGTTCCAAATTTGGTGCACTTTCTTCTTTTTGGTGATAAGGCGTTCTGTCCGTATTCAACTTCTTAACATATATGTAGGTATTTACTTATTTTCAAACAATTTGCGCTAAGTATTTCCTCTTCATTAACGAAACGAAAATATAATTTAATTTGGGTTCAATACTCGAAAAAACGAAACTCTTTATATTTCTCCGGTTTTGTTGTTCATATATTCTCATAGGCGTAAAGTTATCAAAATTATTGGGGGGGCTCAAAATTATAAGTTTCAAATAAAGGTATTTGCGCAATTTTTGGGGGGTGCTAAATTGTTTTAAAATGTTCAAAAAGGGCCGCAACATCGTTTAACCTCAAGGCTGGCCTGTAGCTAAAAATATTTCCTGGTGCCGAAAAAAATTTTCAGAATGTGCATAGGCAAAAGAAAGAAAATAGTTTTGTTATTTATTTTCAATACCTCTTGCATTATAAAACTATGTATAAAATTCTATGTCATATCAATCAGCTTAAAAAAATGTCCTTCTAGTGCAATACAATTTTCCCTTTTTTTAATTGATAGTTTACAAAATAGAAAATGTTTTGTAAATTTCTTTTTAACGTATAATGATGTTTTGATATTGAATATTAAGTGCTAAATAAAAAACTTATATTGGGAAGCACCCCAAAAGCTTCCAAAATACCGGGAGGAGGTAAATTTGTCCGGATGGTGCGAGGGGTTGTCCATATATTGCCTAACGCACATGTAGGAAAAGAGATTTTCTGTCCTGCATGAATTTATGTTGTATTATAGGTTCATTCCCAAAAATATATAATTTAAGCTACAACTGAACTTAAGTAAGAAATTATACTAATTACTCTAGCGTGTGTGAACCAGTAGTTTGACACATATTGTTCTTTACATACCAAAGCATTTGAGTGCGAGGTGTCATAATCGACTGCTCCAAGGTTTGCCTATAAGCACCATAATTGACTTCTCGAACGGAGTACCAACTGCTATCCTGTTTAGTCGAAATCCGTAGATCACAATTGCCCGGTGCC
The DNA here is from genome assembly GCA_963932185.1 of Troglohyphantes excavatus. Taxonomy (NCBI): domain Eukaryota; kingdom Metazoa; phylum Arthropoda; class Arachnida; order Araneae; family Linyphiidae; genus Troglohyphantes; species Troglohyphantes excavatus. The sequence continues at coordinate 46,030,085 of OZ010677.1, read as the reverse complement.
ATAAATCGACGTTAAGAGCATGTGACATTATCACACGATACGTGGCGTGTGCTTAAAATTGTTTATGTTACTGCGTATGACAATACTTGCGTGGTTGAAAATGTTAGTGCAGCCGAAATCATGTGAATCTCTCACCCCCCCCCCCCCTCCACCCCCACCACCCCATTTTCCACAACTATACATGAACGGAAATTCTTTATTATTTACTACTGAAATCAAAGTTTCATTTAAATTTTTACGAAATGATTACATACGAAAGAAATAGAACACACTTACTTATTTTTGAAAATTAAAGCAATCCTCTTTTCTTTTAAACATACGAATTGGTAAATTTTAATATTAACTTAAATAACAAAACAACAGCACACAATAAATTTATGACGAAAACTATTTCCGTTTGGAGAGTTTCTCGGTTTTCCCACCCATCCCCGCGATTCATGCACGAGCCAATCAGTTTATCGAATACCAAGTGCAGCCCGAGTTCAGAAAATCCTTTTGGGCTGTGTTTGTGTCGTCACAAACCCTCAATTTAGCGTAGGGGAAGTCATACTACGTAAGGTTACCATGCAACGATGCAGCCAATTCGAACTTCGCTTTTTGGCTGCAGTTTCGATTGAATGGAGCTTTTCCCCTCCTGAATTGTGATTACGGCAACATCGGAGATTTTGTTTACTTACCGCAGAAATTTCATTTTCAATTCTAATCTTCATTTAAGAAAATTAGGAAAATATCTGAGTTTTAAAATACACTAATAAATTTAGGTACAACCCGTCTGTACTTGCTGTAGTCCACAAACCGCCATTGCTTACAGGAAGAAAATCATGGCCCTTGGCGCAAATTTTGAGAAGCGCGATAAAAGGAAAAGAATCGCTACATAAATAATCGAAACAAGGGGACACCATAACTTAGAAATTAAACATAAATCCATGCAGGACAAAAATCTCTTTCCCTACATGTGCATTCTGCAATATCACACCAAATTTGCCAAATTTTCCTACATTCAAAATTATCACATATAAATGATTTTATAAGATTGGTTAACTTTATCTATGATTTACAATTTTACGAAATAAATGTTTTAAATATGTTTTTGATTCAAAAACATACATTATTCACATTAATTTTAAAAAATTTTTGACAAAATAATTTAAAAAATAAATTAAAATAAATTTTAAATAGTACCTTTGTTTCTTCAAAATAGTACGTTTAATGCATTGAATTCTCAAAAAACATTTCAAATTGCTAGCTGTTAATTTTTTCTCCCTTCCTTCATCATTGCAGCTATAAAACGAGTTTTAACCGAAATATAGACAAAAAAAATTATCCAATTAAATGTATCACACGAAAATAACTCTAAAAATATTATTCGAATTTCTCCTAGAGTGAGAGCGCCATTTCAAAATAGTCCGCGGTTTTATTTTGTCGATCACTTTAAATGTTTACAAGATCATTGAATGCAAAATGTATTTAAAGTACTTTAATTAATGTTAAAAATTGTTTACAAAATTTATACTTCGTTTAATTAACTTTCGATAATTTGATTTTCTGTTAAATAATACAATACTTCGATACAGAAATACTTTTTATTTTTAAAACATTTTTGACATTTTTTAAAAATATTCTTCACGCATTATTATATACCACAAAGATTTCTTTAGTTAAAATATAAAATGACGTAATGAAGAAAAGATTTTTCCTGGGACAAAACAAGTAACATATAGGAGTCTATATGATTAAACAATGTTACAATATATAAAAGTTTGAAAAAGTTCATTTCTTCAATTACCACCAAGTATTAGCATTAAAAACTATAATATAAATGAAAAGATTCTTACTTTAAGTTTGTTTTCAACCCGTAAGTTGTGAACTTTTCTTCTCATATACATTTTCACCTCTCGAATATATACGCTTAAAAAAATTATACAAGCGCAAGGGCACTTTAGACTAGAACTAGAACTCATAGAATTACTTTGCCATCATCCTTGAAAACCTATAACTCAAATGCGGTAGAGGGGGAGGGGGACACTTGCTGTCTTATTGTGATTGTTACATTCCTTTACTTGTTGATGGTTCGAGTCTTCGGGATTCGTCGGAGCCAGCTGGGAGCCAGTACGTCCTGCTTCAGTGTTGGGAACCCTCAGGACAAGACCTGGAGGGCTTTGGTCGAGGTCTGCACACAATCCAGAATCCAGTTACGCCTTGCTCTGGTTATCGCAGCGGGTGTTAAATTAACTGGGGACAGGGAATGCGTTTGTTTGTGTGAAGAACTGTCGCTCACTCAATGTACATTTCATGGAACGTGTGTTCCTGAAAGTCGGCGTATTTTGTTGCTCTTTTCTGAAAAGGATACATGTGGGAATTTTTCTGCTGAAGGCCTTTCGGCTAAGCCCTACGATAGGTCCCCAGCAGACAGGGTAGGGGGAAAGGACACTAGGGGGGGGGGGAGAAGGAGGCGAGACGCCACCCCAAAACAAATGCCCAACAGCTGGAAAAGGGGGGGGGGGAGAGACAGTGGCGGCGATTCGGGGGGGCAAGGGGGGGCAGTTGCCCCCGCACTTTTTTGGGATGTTGCCCCCGCGCTTTTTTAATATTGCACTATTTAAAACTAAGTTACAAGTAAATTGTTTTACTGCATTTCCGAACAAAGGAAACATTTTGAACCCCAACTTTCTCCCACTACCACAGGCACGTATAAGTAAGGGGGGGGGGGGTGTCAAAACTCCTCCCATTGCATGTAACAAAAAAAAAAAAAAAAAAAAAACGAATAAAAAAAATAGAGCTTTTTTTTTTTGGCGGGGGGTGGGAGGGTATTCTGTCTTGATACCCCCTCTGTGAGCATGGGTTATTGGGACAAAAACCCGATGACGTCATGTTAGGTTTAATTTGAAATAAAAATAAAGATAACAAAGGGAAAAGATCGTCAAACGGGGTCGTTTAAACAAGATGCTCCAAATCATGCTATGGAAACCATATTGTGGTATGGCTGTTTGAGCAAAAACCACATAATTTTGTTTACCTTAAAATATTTGATTATAAGTTGCCAGTTTATTCTAAAGCAAAACCATCTCCCATGTTTTCTATAATAGTTTTTAATTTATTGGCCTTCGAAAACACCCAGCATCTGCTCTTTGATTATTATCTAAGTTTGTAATTTATTTTTTTTACTTTTTGTAATTTCCTCTTTGACTTAAATCCAGGACCATACAATCAACCCAGACCAGTCGGCTAATATACTCTTTTTTTTATTTAGTTCTAAATATAGTTCAAGATCAGACACCCTTTTTTTTATCAAGCGACTCTATGAAACTTCTTACATTAAAATGTAGTATTGTGCAATCTATAGGCGCCGAACGTTTGAGCATTTGACGTTATAAGGGTAATAATTCTTGTTTTATTACTGTTTGTGCATGTGATTTGCGGTTCCCCCCCCCCCCTCCCCTTCCCAACTAATCTGAAATCCTTAAAAGTTGGGAATTTCGTCATCCGTCATTTAAAAATCCCTGATTTATGAAAATGTAAGCCCAAAGAAATAGCAAAAGAAAGCAAGGGAAGGATAGATCACCCAAATTGCCTTAAACTTAAAATAGACCTCTGAACGGACCTCTCATTGGACGTCGCCGCAGTACAGCATATTGGACTATTGGCGACGGTTCGGGGCCCATCTTGAAGGAAAGACCCGCGAACAATGCCTCATATATTTGAACCATGGTCAGATAACGAGGACAACACGACAACACCTGCCGCCGTTAAGTTGGTAAATTTCTTGTTTCTTTTAGATCTTTGAATTAAAATTACCTTTATAATTTAAATTTAATTAATGGAAGTTAATATTTATTGGTAATAAGTAAATAATTTCTTTTGAATTAAATTATGTATATTTTACGTTTAATTTAAAATCAGCAGTGTCGATTGTGTTGCACAATACCATGCAAGTCAAGTCTTTTGACTCCCACATTTCTTTAGCTCATGTAGCCTTTATATTATTCTTTACATTTTTGATCAACTAAAACGCTTATTACATCGTTAAATTACCATAACTATAAATTATCTAACTAATCGTTCCCACGCATACATTATAAAGATTCTCAAACTTTAAATTTGTTCTCTAAATTTATTTCGGAATTAGGGGTGATTTACTAATTTTAAGAATACATAGTTATTGACAACTATTAAAAGTAGTTAATGACAGTGACAACTGTTGCTTCCTCGATATTCAAATGCCAACGTATTTCTTTTTACTAATGAAAATTAATAATTTTTTTGAGAAAAAAATTTGTTATAGATTTGGTGGCGGGTTGGGTGAGGATTTTTTGGGGTTAAGAATTCCACTGAACTCCTATAAAATCTATACCTACGTGCCTGCACTATTTTACAGTTTGAAACGGTAATTATTTTTCTCAGGGTTCCGACAGCCGCACCACAAATGCAGAATTGCAAATACTGCAGGAAATTTTCTGGGAATTGGAAGGGTGAGAAGATAAAATTTAAATCATTTCTTTTTCAACACTGACACAAATGGAAAGGATACCTACCCCTTTGGAGGTCGGTCAACAAGTATATTAATTAGATTTTTTGCAACAGTCCATATCCTTCCATAAAAAAAATGGTGGGGGGGGGGGGGGAGAAATAATCGTAAAATGGTTAGTTAATACTCGACCTGAGCGTCTCTTACCTATTTTAAGATAGTATCATTTCTTTAAATAATTCAAAACAAAGAGTAAATATAAATATGCAATATTCATTGTTTTGGTGGTCAATATTTTTATTACCCCCCCCCCCCCCCCGCGCTCCACACACACTTGTTTCATCTTGATCTTGCCCCCCCACTTTTACCACCCAATCGCCGCCACTGGGGAGAGATGGTAGAGGTCTTTGTCAAATAAATGCTTTAGTTGATGGAGTTTACCATAGTTGCTAAATGTTCCTTACATGTTGAATAAATAATAAAGAAAATTTAAATAAAAATAGAGGGAATTTTTTTTTCTGCATAATATAAATAAGAACTTCGAAATTATTGGGGGGGGGGGGGGGGGGGCTCAGCCGGGTTTTCAAAATATTGGGGGGGGCTCGGGCCCATGGGCCCAATACAAGTTTACGCCTATGTATATTCTTATTGAACTATACAAAATAACAATTGAAAGAATTTCGCTTATGGTAAATTTTTTTACATAAAAACGTTACGCAATTATTTCAAAAGTACAAAGTAAGAAAAATATATTTAATATATCTGTTAAACTCCCTTAAATTGTGCCACTCGTTAAAAAAAACGATATTTAAATACAAAATTAAACACAAAACCATATTACAATACTTCGATCTCGCTTAGTTCTGAAAGTCGCCAAGGCCTGCCAAGTAATATTGGCGCATGAATGAATTGGCATTTTCACAAATCACGTGGTTTCAATGATGGACACACGGAAATCAGCATTTTTATTCCTCTATTTGTATCATTACTCTATGGTTCAGGCCATAGAGTAATGATATAAATAGAGAAATAAAAATGCTGATTTCCGTGTGTCCAACATTGAAACCACGTGATAGGTGGAAATGCCAATTCATTCATGCGCCAATATTACTTGGCAGGCCTTGGCGACTTTAAGAACTAAACGAGATCGAAGTATTGGAATATGGTTTTGTGTTTAATTTTGTATTTAAATATCGTTTTTTTTTTTTTAACGAATGGCACAATTTAAGGGAGTTTAACAGATATATTAAGGATATTTTTCTTATTTTGTAGTTTTGAAATAATTGCATTACGTTTTTATGTAAAAAATTTAATATTAGCAAAGTTCTTTCAATTGTTATTTTGTATAGTTCAATAAGAAAATATAAACAATAAAACCTGAGAAATATAAAGAGTGTCGCTTCTTCGAGTATTGAACACAAATAAAATATTTTCGTTTCGTTAATGAAGAGGAAATATTTAGCGCATATTGTTTGAAAATAAGTAAATACGTACATATATGTTAAAAAGTTGAATACGGGCAGAACTCCTTATCATCAAAAAAGAAGAAAGTGCGCCAAATTTGAAACTCCTGCAGATGTCTGACCGCCAAATGTGGCTGCGCTATAACCACGTGATTAGGTTTTTCTTTTCAATGTTGACACCGCGGCCTTACGAGAGTCTGGCATTGAAGGCGCTCTCTATTTAATATTACAACTCTCTGGTTCAGGCTACATCGGGATGATAGGCAGGGTATGTGTTAGATTAGACACAAGATCAACCCTGCTGGGTATATAACCTGTAGTTGGTCGATATTATATTTGTAAGGTATTATATTCTTAAGGCTTTTTATTTGTAAGGTAAAAAATAATTAATACAGAACTTTGGCAACACTCTCTTTGATATTTGACGAATTTTATTTTTAATTCTTACACGATTGTCGAATCTTTAAATAACTCATTTAGAATGGAAAAAATCTTTGTTTAGGCTGGACGCTTATAATGTATTTTTCAAATGTTGCTTACAAGTAACTATAGGGGAATTATGAAAATAAATCAGTTTTTTTTTTTTTGTTACTGTGAACTTTGTTAAAATTTGGCAATATTTCACGTTTTTTCTAAAAATGTAAAAAAAATTTAATATGACGGTCTTAATTAAGTGTGATAGTTATAATCAAAATTAGATGCTTTAAAGTTTGGTCCATTATCATGCTTCAGTGATGCTGTTAAATCAATAACTTTTTATTTTCTAAATGTGTGATTTGAAAAATTATGAAAATAAAGATGCTGTATTGGGTACACAGCCGTAGTGTGGTACGTGAAACGTCCCGTGCGTGTTGCAGAGGGTCTATAGGCACTAGGGTAACACTTAATCAAATTAAATAATTTTGAGATATACAACTCCCGATAAGCACCGGTTTCAGTTAGATAAATTATACTTTCGTCGAACGCGACCACTTACACTCAAATCGACAAACGTACTGCCAAGCCACGCCTCTGTGAAATACGCATCCGAGGCTTAAATTTAGCTCCGCATGCATCATGCATCACGCGCTAACATTAAACACCACAATGAGCGTTGATATTTTTTTTTAAATATTTTTTTTATCATTTTCACAGTAAACATTGAGTAACAAACCTATTGAATGATAAATATTAATAGATTCTATTTTAAAATATATTTTCTTATGAACTGATACGACAAATAGCACCTTTTATAGTAAGGGATCTTTAAACCTCATTCCAATTTGCGAGTGAAATATGTTTGCAATTTATATTGCCTACTTTTATCTCCGAACGTAAAAGAAGTAAAGCTTGCTAACCCACATTTTTGGAACACCCTTGTATATGAAGTGTGCAATGCAATACACAAACCTTGCTAATTTTGTAGCCAGGTACAAATAGGTCTTCAAGAACTTCTACTCCTGTCCTCTGTATGCTTCCCACCATGGAATTTATGTTAAGTACGGCCGCTCTGGATGCAGACGTTTCGCTTATGTCAGAAATACTGGCAGCCTTTTCCAACAGCGGGAACAACGTCTAAAATAGAAAATAAAGTGCTAAGTTTATTGATTAAAAACTTGTTGCTTAAGCATACAACTGTACGAAGTGTGGTCGACCGGGTTTGAACTCGCGACCTTTCGCATTCTGAGCTGATACTCAATCCGTCAAGCTAAAGTAATTACTGTACCCCAATAGAAGTTATGGGGTATATGCAGCAAAGATAATGGAGAGGGAAAGATAGGCCCCTCTCCCGCACAAAAGAAGCTCTCAGAGCAATGCATCGTGGGATACTGTTAACAATTTTGTTCTGCGCAGAACTTGAAAACCGGTCGGAGCGCACAAAAAAACTGATCGGCGCAATGCATCTCGGGATACAGATTGCTGCTCAGAACCGGTTGTCAATACTTCATATTCTGCCACTTATAAAACTTCTCCTGACCCTCTTTCCTTCCTGATATAAAGTACCCCCCATATCAGTAAGTCGGACGGAGAGACGAATGCGTGAAGCGTCATCACGCGATGCTTGCAGTGTAAATGAAGTTGTTGTGGTTGGATGTAGATGGCACGACAAGTCTTTGGAAGGTTGCGTTGTGTTCGTCGTCCGAGGTCGCCAATGTAAGGAAGTGCGGTCCACCGGGTTTGATCCGTTAGGCTAAAGTAATTACTGTACCCCTAGGGATGATATTGGGTAAATTAAGTAATCACTACACAACTACATATTTCAAAAAGATATGCAGTCTTCAAATTTTCACAGAATGTATTGCTATCTACAAGGCAGTGGCTTAACGTTTCTGTTCCAGGCTATCCCGCAAAAATTATTTAGACCCTCAGCAAAGTATTAGCACAAAAAACCTGTTATAATGTAAAGGGACCCACACTCTCCAGTAAGGAATTGTGCTTAAAAGCTTAATTTAAAAACAAATTTCAGAGCAAGCGGCAATACAAATATTTTGTTCCCCAGCATTCATGACCCCCTGGAGGTTTGTGCCTCCCTGTAGTGCGCTACACCACTGCTGTAAGAATCTAAAAAGGGAAAATACACAAGAGGTATCTTTTCGTGAATCTTAGAATTAATACATGATGAATCGTTGGTTGGCAGAACCGGGACGTGAACTCAAGACTCTTCAGTCACAAGTCTGGTACTGTGATCACTAGGCTCAATGTCCCATTGTTATTCTGGAAAGGAAATCGAAATTTTTCTGAGGAACTGCACTCAAACATCTTCGTTCTCATATAATTTCCAAGTATCAACATAATTACGCCTGCAGAATAAACGTAAAATATTTCCATAATAATTCATAGAGAAAAATCGAAAGTCACCTGTAGAACCATAGTTGAGCCTACAGTATTCGTCTTGAAATGTAGCTCCAAATTCTCTGTAGTGATACGGGGAAACGGTACGGGCTGCATCAAACCTGCGTTATTGATCAACAAGTTGAGACCCTTGTCGCCCACTGTCTCTTCCACTATTTGTTTGGCTGCCTCGATCTCTTCCAGCACTGTCACATCTGAAATAGATAGTATAATTAGTTCAAGTTCCATTCGGTATTTATATATTTAATAGGAGAGACCGATTATTGTTCACAGTCATTCATCTTAAACTATATAACCAATTTTGTTTGATCTCGCTAATTTCGATTACGAGTTTTTTATATGTCTATCATGGCCAAGGACATCATGATTTAATTTTGGTTAGCCTCAAAGCTGACGTGGTAATTACTGTTCTGTTTTGACGTGAATATGTCTTTAAAATCGGTCCGGGTACAGCGGTCATCGGCAGAAACTTGATCAACATAAAATTTATTAATATTTCAAAGTCCCACGGTGGAAATCAGCCTATGAGAATAAATGAACTACCACCGTGTAAAAGAAGGTGAGCCGCGTCGAGAAAATTGGAAATTAATTCCATATCTCTCCTTCCTTTGCACTGCGTGGGGAAATGAGTAACACTTCGGGCATACGCTGGCCTCTTTAATCGCTTTAAATTCAAATCGTCAAGTATATTATTACACTTCACCATATTATTTCGCCACTAAATCGCGAGTGCTTCGCTAGTGAGAGTAAATGCTATAGTACCCACACAGCAATCTTTAGAAGGCTGGTGTTTGATTTTAACATGGGATTCTGGTCGAAATATCGGCCACTCGCCCTGTATAGGTTGTATCATTGTCTTCAATATTTAATTGTATCACAATAAAAAAAATTTCATACCCATTTTGATAAGAATCACTCTTGATTTCGAAGAAGATTCCTGAATATTGTTCAGATCCTAAAATAGATATTAGAAAAAAAAGTTCCGATTAATACAAAGAAATTTTTTTTTTTTTCGCATCAATACTTAAACTACTTCATAAATTTTGAGAAAACTGAATAAACGATTGCTATAAAATATTAAAAACCTTTGATACTTTTTAGAAGGCATGTTCTTTTAATTGATTAGTTGTGTTTTGATTAATTGATTCTTTTAATTGATTAATGGATGTTTTTATGTTCTTTTAATTGATTAGACACAATATAGTGCAATAAATTAATGCAATTGCCCTGAGCTAAAGAAGAACTGGAGAGCAGACTAAGCGTAAGCGTTTTGTTATCTTGTCCTTTGCGACAAGACTTTTGCTGAACATAAGGAGAAAATGGAAGATTGTATTTTTAAAATAAATTTATGTTCGCAAATACGTTATGTAAATCCAATAGTGCTAATGCAACGTTAACGTTATAATGCAATGGTCAAGCGGGAAAGATTTTCAAACTTGTCTTCATAAATCGCGCCACGGAAAAATTTATGTTTCTCCTGTTCTTCTTTAACTCAGCGGTTCATTATAATCGAAAAATGGTGATAAAGAAGTTCCTATCTTATGCATTACAAAAAACTGGCGCAACGTCTTTAGCTTTGCATTGTTCTCCGAAATCCATATCTCCTAAAACGTTTGACTTAAGTCTGATAACAGATCAACAAACTTCCAAATAAATTGTGTAAGATTTTGTTTGAATTGGATCAATTTAGTTCCACTTTGATATCAAGATGTTCTATTCTTTTCCGTGCATGCAAAAGAGAATGTATACAAACCTGTGTCTTATATTATGCGTGTTTCTAGCGGACTGTATCTATGTTAGTTTAAAATGCTAAATTAAAGTTTCTGCTTTTAATAAATATAAAATTGATTTAATACAAAGACGCTAGCGAAAGTGCCACTTCGTACGACATTTTCCCAACATCGTTCATGTGTTAGAATGCTAAAAATCGCCGTGCAGTAAGTAGGGACTCAAATGTTGGTAGCGACATCTAGTGATATATATGAGAAACAACAAATGACCCTATGAAAATTGTAGAGGAAACATCGGCGCTAATAAATAAGTTTTTGTAGCTTTTGATGAGAATATTAAGCAGTTTATTCGCGGGTTTCATTTACAGGAATGTTAATAGGAGCAAAATATCTAAAGGTATTTAAACTTTCAAACTGTGAGAAAACTTTAAAATTGCCAAAATAATAGTAATAATAATAATAATAATTGAGCTTTCATAGGTTTAACTGCGAATTTTTAAAAGGAATTTTGTGAACTACATTCAATAATTTCATTATTATTCTGTTTTAATAAATGGAAATTTCATTGAGGGTAAATAGTTTATATCTTATGCACCAACAGGAAATTTTTTTAAGTTTAAATAGACGTTGTGCTGTACAAAAGGAATTTACAGAAGTGTAATATGTTATTTTTAGCCAACTAGCTATAAAGCATTTAAAGTATGATCAGGTTCAAAGACTGATTTACAGTAGGACATTTGCCCAGATTCCCCATTTTAAGGCTAAGACCCCCCCCCCCCCCCCCCACAAAAGTGCTTATAAAACTTAACAAAATATGAAAAAATTAATAAATTTACTAATTAACCTTTAGAAGGCGGGTGTTTGATTTTAACATGGGATTCTGGCCGAAATATCGGCCACCCTCCCTGTAAAGGTTAATATATATATTTTTAAATTATATTTTTATAATTTTATTTTGTTGAATATATTCTAACCTTCTCATTTATTGGTAATCTTAAGTGAAGGTTTTATAATTTAATATTTTCAATTATATCTGAAATTTTAAAAACTATAACTTTTATGATTTTTATTATATGTAAGTTTTTCACAATATTTACATTTGCAATAAAACTAGTTATGTTATATTTTGTTATATGCTTATACATAAAGTTAACAGTTTTTTTTTTAAATACGTGGATGGGTTCTCAAATCGTATTTGTCCTGAACATCCTTAACTTGTAATTCGGTCCCTGAACTGGTTGATTGGCTGCCAATAAAATGTTATTTTGGACAAAAGAGGACAATATAATGCGATCTTTTAATGCTGTTAAAAAATTAAATTACATAAATTAACGTAAGTAATTTTTATTAAACTTAATAAAATATTACATTTTGTTTTATACAAAATAGTTACAATATATAAAAAAGTATACCTACACAAAAAATACAATTTTTTTTTTTAACAAAATTAAAGATTATATTATTTTGAGTGCCTTGCTATTATAAGAAACATATTTCCCAACTTAGTTATCGAATTTGAAATCGAATTACCTCCGAAGACTGGGCGTTTTTGTGGGTAGCAAATATAAATTTAGGTGCATCTTCCAGTTGTGAGAATTGCCTCACAAATTCTAATCCAATGCCTCGATCGGTTCCAGTCACCAGCACACTCTCAATCTTCATATTTATTAATTGAAAAGGATTCTTTACAAAAAGACACACTTCAGTAACACACTTCAAATGACAGATTTTTTAAAGTTCTGAAAACAATAATTGCATTTCCTTCAGCTTTCTTATCACTGCGAAAGATAAAGTGAAGTTGATACAAGCACAATCAGACAGTGCGACCTTCAAAGAAAATCATTTGTAAAGGGCGGTACTTGTTTTCAGGATTGGTGCACGTTAAATTCGATCCTTGTCCAATTTCTTGAGGTCTGAAGTTGCGTCGGGTGTCAGTTCAAGTGTTGACCTCGTCATTTGACTGTGATTCAAAAATTACGAGGCGTTACTTGGATGTATTAAATCTCTTTAATGAGATCAGAAATAGGCAGTCGGAAAATTAACAAACAAACATGTTTTCAGTCAAGGATAGTAGAGACTATATATAAAAGGTGTGCTGGTTCTCGCGCTGTCTGACGGAGGGCGGGGAAAAGTATCTTTTTGACGTCATAGTGACGCCTTCCTCCGCCTCTTGTGGGCGTGTCTAACGCTCTCGTTTGTACAGTCGTTTAAGGAGTAATTGTCGCTATTGACAAGGAGTACTTACTTTAACAAGAATTCTTTTTTTTAACTAATCATGAATTTATTTAAAAGAAAAAAGTTAAAATTTGCTTCAAAAAACAATTTGAATCGATTTACAGAGTTGTTTCGTTAATAAAATATTTCGAAATCGATTTGAATCAATGGTTTTTGATGTACTGCCATTTATTCGTTTTTTTGTGAACTATTTAAAAGTGATAATCGTTAATTTTATTTAGAATTCGCTAAATTTTAAGAGTTCAAATTATATTTTAAGGATTGTATTTGGTATGTAAAAATTGCAAAAGAGTTGCTTAATAAATTAAGCGTATTAAAATAATATTATATGCCACGAGAGCATGTCCATGAGTTTTGAAAGAGTAAAATGGGAGTCGGAACCATCATGTCAATGCATTTGTATTGGACATATTAAATGAGTTACAATTTCAATCAAGTAAAATACGGGGACATAACAAAACAAGAACGGATTAGCAGTGAAGCTACCTGAACACAATTATTTACAGATATTTACATTATTTTGCTAATTAAAAATTAAATCACCAGTTGTTACACAACCGGGGATCGAACCTAAGTAGCAATGCTTGAAACACACAGCCAATGAGAATGATCAAAAACTCATAGTAAGGCGGAGCTAAAATGACGTCAAAAAGATACTTTCCTTGCCTATTTCAAAAAGCGAAACACGAGCACACCTTATATATATATATATATATATATATATATATATAATATGTAAATATCTGCATATTTTTGCGTCGGATCTGTATTTCATACACATGATATTGTTTAACCGTCAACGTTTTAAACTTGACAACAGTCCTGCATGGTATATTTATATATATATATATATATATATATATATATATATATATATATATATATATATATATATATATATATATATATATATATATATATATATATATATATATATATATATATATATATATATATATATATATATATATATATATATATATATATATATATATATATATATATATATATATATATATATATATATATATATATATATATATATATATATATATATATATATATATATATATATATATATATATATATATAGTCTTCACTATCCTTGGTTTTCAATCACTTTTTTGGATTCTTGACCCAACAAATTTTTAAATATGTTTATACATAATATAAAGAGAAAATTGTCGAATTTTGTTCAAACAAAAATTTTACTAGTTAAATGAACTTTTTCCCAATATTATCCTCTGATTTTTATACGTTACATTATTATCAATTTAATTTGCGTTTACGTTCTTCTTCTTTTAGTGTAATATTTATTTGTTTACATTTGGATTCATTCTTAGTTTTATTCGTTTGCGTATTCCCAAGTAAGCCTTATATTTTTTACCATATTTTATTATATTAACTACAAAATTATGTAAGGTATGAATTATGTTATTTGAGTCCATTCAATTCCCATACTCACGAGCCACCACTGCCAGTTTTTCCTTACTTGAAAACGTCTTTAAGGTGAGTTACATAAAATGATATAAGATTTACGATAGGATAGATAAATTAAAAATCGTATTATTCTTCATTTCACTTTATTCATTTAAATTCTCTATAATGAACACCATGCACGACCTGGTGTCCATACTAAAATATTTACAGTTAAAATTAGCATGTATAGCAGATGCATCGCTATGGGTGTATGTTAAGAAAAGTAAGAGAAAGTCTGTTGCAAAGCAGAATGAAAATTGATACAATACTACATCCAATTTTATTGGATTGATTTCCATTATGTTTCGCACACAGACTTTTCCTTAATTCTGCTGATGAGAGGAGTTGGTGTCCCTCGAAAGATGATTAGATTTTTGATATTTAATTTCATATTTTTGCGTCGGATCTGTATTTCATACACATGATATTGTTTAACCGTCAACGTTTTAAACTTGACAACAGTCCTGCATGGTATTCTTGATAGATATATAATTAATTAACTAAGTAATTAATTAATCATGATTGATTGATTAATTGATTAGTTGATTGATTGATCGATTGATTGGTTTGTTGATTGATTGATTGATATATTAGTTGATTGATATATTAGTTGATTGATATATTAGTTGATTGATATATTAGTTGATTGATTGATTGAATGATTGGTTTGTTGGTTGGTTTGTTGATTGATTGATTGATCCACCGATGGATTGATTGATTGATAATTTTTCAATAAATAAAATAAAAAATAAGAAGCAGAATAAAATAAATGAAGTAGAATACTGTTTTTCAATTTCCTTCGTCCTATCGTCCTTCTTTTAGTATTACATCTAAAATTTTATTAATATCTCTGTTGTTTATTATAAAAATTATAAATTAAAATGTTATTTAAAAATATTATATATCAGAAGAAATATATATATATATAACAATAATTTAAACAAAAGCATATAATTTATAGAAATTCATTAGTCCTTTTTAAGGCAGTTTTTTATTTCTCCAAAAATATATTCCAAGTACAAAAAATAAATCAAATAATATTTCAAAAATGACTTTTATTTTGTATCTAACAGAATTCTTTGATTTTTGTCAATGGGAATCAAAACTATTACCGAAATACGTTTGTACGATCTGTTAAAAAGGGTAATTACAATTGAAACATTTTATATATCCTTATAAAAATCTAAAAATGTGTATGTTATTGAGATCTTTCAGTAAAATATCATGTGTATATATTTAAACGTTCTTCTATTTCTATTTTTTTAATTTGAAGTTACATAATTTTTGTTAAGACATCATAATTTCCAATATAACATTTGTAATTAGCTATTGTTATTATATAAGCATTTCTAAAACGGATACTGCTTTCCCAGTCTGTTCATATAAGAACCATGGTGGGAATCATTCAAATTTGCCAAGATCCGGATCATGTCTGCAATACTCTCTTCTGGTTCTATCTGGGCCTTTTCCTTGCCGCCCATGTCTGTCTTTACCCATCCAGGACAGATATTGACGACCAGGATACCCTTGTCTTTCACATTGGCAGCGATCACCCTCATGGCCATGTTAAGTGCAGCTTGAAAACAAGCAACATTTTAACAACTCGTTCAACGGTCAGGAGTTAGAATTTAGAATAAAATATTAAATATTCCTTCTTTAAAAAAGTCTGGTGTGTAAAATCGAACACAACTCGATTTTATTTTATGAAATCCTAAGAACTCGATTCATATATTAAATTCTGCTCTATGAAAGGCTTAAAACGGTGTAGTAGGTATAGCTGCTTCCATACCTAATTTTCTTCAAATAATGAATATATTCAAAAATATTTTAAAAATATGCTTAAAATAAGTTCCAGTGCCAGTAGCGCGCTGGAAGTGCTTCTTTAAAACATTTTCAAATTTGTGTTTGTTATATGTTCGTAAATACATAGAATTTATCAAACGTAAAAAGAATTAGAAACGTAATAATAAACCCCAGCAAAACAAGATAGCATAAAAATTGTGAAACAGCAGTTTTTGGAAGTTCAATTAAAAAAATAATTGCTGCTAACGAAAGTTTTTATTCTAAACTCTTTTATAAAACCTTCAATGGACGACTACAACGACCACTCTTACAGTGACGTCACAACCAGTTTGTTGTGCGGATTTCATTAGAATTTTCCTCAAAACTACTAACATTTGCAAAACTCGAAGATATTTACTTAGAATATATGGTGTTAAAACCCTATTAAACGCAATTAATAAAAAAATTTAAAATAAAAAAAGCGATATTATAGTTTGTTTGCATGGAAAAACGTGTTCTTGTTTGCATGGAAAAACGTGTTCGAAATCCCAAGACCAAGACTAAACTCCGCCCCGTATTTCTCAACTTTGATGAAGTTTTTATCCTGACTTTTTTGCTGGGACACCTCTTATATCACATACGCAGAGCTATAAACAAACCTTGCTAATTTTGTAACCTGGTAGAAATAAATCCTCAACAAATTCCACTCCTGTCCTCTGAATGCTTCCCACTATGGAAGTGAGGTTGAGGACGGCCGCGAATACGAGTATATACGAGACGCGAGTGTTCACGTTAAATTTGTTCATAGTCCTGACGCCTATTGCTAATTTAGGTTATGCCGGGTGCCAGCTCCGGTGTTGTCCTCGTCATCTGATCATGGTTAAAAAATACGAGGTTTTATTCCTGCGTCTTTCCTTCCAGTTATACTAAAATCCATCGCTAATAGCTCGATGTGCAGCTCTACGTTAATTAACCAACCAATTTCCGATTACAAGTTATGTAGTCTGAGCCTCGACCATCGTAGGCCCGTTTTATGTAAAGTGGTGCATGGTATTATTCTGGAAATGTTTTATATGAAATGGAATGGCATTATGGCACTTTTCTGGAAATAAAACCGTTTTTTCAGGCACATGTATTATAATTAGAGATTTAGAATTTAATATGATAACTATTCTTTTAGTTCTTCTAATCACGACCAAAATTAAGTCTACAGGTTATATTTAAAATGTTTTCGCAGCAATTCAGAGAGAAAATTGCAAATTACCTGGAAAACCATAATCGGGCCTACAGTATTCGTCTTGAAATGCACCTCCAAATTCTCTGGGGAGAGTTGTGGAAACGGTATGGGATTGGCCAGTCCTGCGTTATTGAGCAACAAGTTGAGACCCCTGTCGCCCACTGCCTCTTCCACTATTTGTTTGGCTACTTCGATCTCTTCCAGCACGTTGACATCTGAAATCGATAATATAAATCATTCGAATTCCATTCACATATATTATTTAATTACTTTACAAATAATTAGAATCTATCGATCAGTAACGGCGATACTTACACCTTTAAAGCACATACCAAGCAAGTTTCCATCACCCATTTTTTTGTATTTGATTTGATTGTGACACGAAGAACTTAAGCTGCATTCACGAACATGCTATTTAGGATGGTAAAAATTAAAGATATAACTATCCTAAAAGTAAAACCCATCAGGGCAGAAGATAGGTTCAGACATTGCATTACTGATAAAAAATGATGGACTATCAACGATTTCATGTTATCTGAAAGTGTACTTTCAGGGTCTTCAAATTTGTAAAATCTTCTGGTTAAAATCAGGTTTTGTTCAAATGGCTGCTATTACGTCACACTGTACAGAGTTTAGCTAAGCCTATTTATTGTAAGTTTTTCATTTTTTAGAAAGTTTTGAAAATTGTAGTGATTTGGAAAATTTGGCGGGGTTCCTCTAGAAGAACGACCTTCTATTTATTATTGTATAATTGAATATGCAAGTGGAAAATGGCATTAACTGACAAAAAAAACTTTCCAAGATAAACAGCTTTTTCGCCGACAACAATTTTGGAGAAAAGGGAAGCTTTCCGTTGGGCTTCTACTAATTGTCGTCAATATCGATCGTGAGCGTAATTAGCGTTGTTTAAAACTGTCAAGGAGCAACCCCCCAGCGAAGTAGCGCGGGAGCAGCGATCGATGCCTGCCAACTAGAGTCTCCCGGTCACTGGAGGAGCAACCCCCCAGCGAAGTAGCGCGGGAGCAGCGATCGATGCCTGTCAACTAGAGTCTCCCGGTCACTGGAGGAGCAACCCCCCAGCGAAGTAGCGCGGGAGCAGCGATCGATGCCTGTCAACTAGAGTCTCCCGGTCACTGGAGGAGCAACCCCCCAGCGAAGTAGCGCGGGAGCAGCGATCGATGCCTGTCAACTAGAGTCTCCCGGTCACTGGAGGAGCAACCCCCCAGCGAAGTAGCGCGGGAGCAGCGATCGATGCCTGTCAACTAGAGTCTCCCGGTCACTGGAGGAGCAACCCCCCAGCGAAGTAGCGCGGGAGCAGCGATCGATGCCTGTCAACTAGAGTCTCCCGGTCACTGGAGGAGCAACCCCCCAGCGAAGTAGCGCGGGAGCAGCGATCGATGCCTGTCAACTAGAGTCTCCCGGTCACTGGAGGAGCAACCCCCCAGCGAAGTAGCGCGGGAGCAGCGATCGATGCCTGTGAACTAGAGTCTCCCGGTCACTGGAGGAGCAACCCCCCAGCGAAGTAGCGCGGGAGCAGCGATCGATGCCTGTGAACTAGAGTCTCCCGGTCACTGGAGGAGCAACCCCCCATCGAAGTAGCGCGGGAGCAGAGTACGATGCCTGTCAACTAGAGTCTCCCGGTCACTGGAGGAGCAACCCCCCAGCGAAGTAGCGCGGGAGCAGCGATCGATGCCTGTCAACTAGAGTCTCCCGGTCACTGGAGGAGCAACCCCCCAGCGAAGTAGCGCGGGAGCAGCGATCGATGCCTGTCAACTAGAGTCTCCCGGTCACTGGAGGAGCAACCCCCCAGCGAAGTAGCGCGGGAGCAGCGATCGATGCCTGTCAACTAGAGTCTCCCGGTCACTGGAGGAGCAACCCCCCAGCGAAGTAGCGCGGGAGCAGCGATCGATGCCTGTCAACTAGAGTCTCCCGGTCACTGGAGGAGCAACCCCCCAGCGAAGTAGCGCGGGAGCAGCGATCGATGCCTGTCAACTAGAGTCTCCCGGTCACTGGAGGAGCAACCCCCCAGCGAAGTAGCGCGGGAGCAGCGATCGATGCCTGTCAACTAGAGTCTCCCGGTCACTGGAGGAGCAACCCCCCAGCGAAGTAGCGCGGGAGCAGCGATCGATGCCTGTCAACTAGAGTCTCCCGGTCACTGGAGGAGCAACCCCCCAGCGAAGTATCGCGGGAGCAGCGATCGATGCCTGTCAACTAGAGTCTCCCGGTCACTGGAGGAGCAACCCCCCAGCGAAGTAGCGCGGGAGCAGCGATCGATGCCTGTCAACTAGAGTCTCCCGGTCACTGGAGAAGCAAACCCCCCAGCGAAGTAGCGCGGGAGCAGCGATCGATGCCTGTCAACTAGAGTCTCCCGGTCACTGGAGGAGCAACCCCCCAGCGAAGTAGCGCGGGAGCAGCGATCGATGCCTGTCAACTAGAGTCTCCCGGTCACTGGAGGAGCAACCCCCCAGCGAAGTAGCGCGGGAGCAGCGATCGATGCCTGTCAACTAGAGTCTCCCGGTCACTGGAGGAGCAACCCCCCAGCGAAGTAGCGCGGGAGCAGCGATCGATGCCTGTCAACTAGAGTCTCCCGGTCACTGGAGGAGCAACCCCCCAGCGAAGTAGCGCGGGAGCAGCGATCGATGCCTGTCAACTAGAGTCTCCCGGTCACTGGAGGAGCAACCCCCCAGCGAAGTAGCGCGGGAGCAGCGATCGATGCCTGTCAACTAGAGTCTCCCGGTCACTGGAGGAGCAACCCCCCAGCGAAGTAGCGCGGGAGCAGCGATCGATGCCTGTCAACTAGAGTCTCCCGGTCACTGGAGGAGCAACCCCCCAGCGAAGTAGCGCGGGAGCAGCGATCGATGCCTGTCAACTAGAGTCTCCCGGTCACTGGAGGAGCAACCTCCCAGCGAAGTAGCGCGGGAGCAGCGATCGATGCCTGTCAACTAGAGTCTCCCGGTCACTGGAGGAGCATCCACCCAGCGAAGTAGCGCGGGAGCAGCGATCGATGCCTGTCAACTAGAGTCTCCCGGTCACTGGAGGAGCAACCTCCCAGCGAAGTAGCGCGGGAGCAGCGATCGATGCCTGTGAACTAGAGTCTCCCGGTCACTGGAGGAGCATCCACCCAGCGAAGTAGCGCGGGAGCAGCGATCGATGCCTGTGAACTAGAGTCTCCCGGTCACTGGAGGAGCAACCCCCCATCGAAGTAGCGCGGGAGCAGCGATCGATGCCTGTGAACTAGAGTCTCCCGGTCACTGGAGGAGCAACCCCCCAGCGAAGTAGCGCGGGAGCAGCGATCGATGCCTGTGAACTAGAGTCTCCCGGTCACTGGAGGAGCAACCCCCCAGCGAAGTAGCGCGGGAGCAGCGATCGATGCCTGTCAACTAGAGTCTCCCGGTCACTGGAGGAGCAACCCCCCAGCGAAGTAGCGCGGGAGCAGCGATCGATGCCTGTCAACTAGAGTCTCCCGGTCACTGGAGGAGCAACCCCCCAGCGAAGTAGCGCGGGAGCAGCGATCGATGCCTGTCAACTAGAGTCTCCCGGTCACTGGAGGAGCAACCCCCCAGCGAAGTAGCGCGGGAGCAGCGATCGATGCCTGTCAACTAGAGTCTCCCGGTCACTGGAGGAGCAACCCCCCAGCGAAGTAGCGCGGGAGCAGCGATCGATGCCTGTCAACTAGAGTCTCCCGGTCACTGGAGGAGCAACCCCCCAGCGAAGTAGCGCGGGAGCAGCGATCGATGCCTGTCAACTAGAGTCTCCCGGTCACTGGAGGAGCAACCCCCCAGCGAAGTATCGCGGGAGCAGCGATCGATGCCTGTCAACTAGAGTCTCCCGGTCACTGGAGAAGCAACCCCCCAGCGAAGTAGCGCGGGAGCAGCGATCGATGCCTGTCAACTAGAGTCTCCCGGTCACTGGAGAAGCAAACCCCCCAGCGAAGTAGCGCGGGAGCAGCGATCGATGCCTGTCAACTAGAGTCTCCCGGTCACTGGAGGAGCAACCCCCCAGCGAAGTAGCGCGGGAGCAGCGATCGATGCCTGTCAACTAGAGTCTCCCGGTCACTGGAGGAGCAACCCCCCAGCGAAGTAGCGCGGGAGCAGCGATCGATGCCTGTCAACTAGAGTCTCCCGGTCACTGGAGGAGCAACCCCCCAGCGAAGTAGCGCGGGAGCAGCGATCGATGCCTGTCAACTAGAGTCTCCCGGTCACTGGAGGAGCAACCCCCCAGCGAAGTAGCGCGGGAGCAGCGATCGATGCCTGTCAACTAGAGTCTCCCGGTCACTGGAGGAGCAACCCCCCAGCGAAGTAGCGCGGGAGCAGCGATCGATGCCTGTCAACTAGAGTCTCCCGGTCGCTGGAGGAGCAACCCCCCAGCGAAGTAGCGCGGGAGCAGCGATCGATGCCTGTCAACTAGAGTCTCCCGGTCGCTGGAGGAGCAACCCCCCAGCGAAGTAGCGCGGGAGCAGCGATCGATGCCTGTCAACTAGAGTCTCCCGGTCGCTGGAGGAGCAACCCCCCAGCGAAGTAGCGCGGGAGCAGCGATCGATGCCTGTCAACTAGAGTCTCCCGGTCGCTGGAGGAGCAACCCCCCAGCGAAGTAGCGCTGGAGCAGCGATCGATGCCTGTCAACTAGAGTCTCCCGGTCGCTGGAGGAGCAACCCCCCAGCGAAGTAGCGCTGGAGCAGCGATCGATGCCTGTCAACTAGAGTCTCCCGGTCGCTGGAGGAGCAACCCCCCAGCGAAGTAGCGCGGGAGCAGCGATCGATGCCTGTCAACTAGAGTCTCCCGGTCGCTGGAGGAGCAACCCCCCAGCGAAGTAGCGCGGGAGCAGCGATCGATGCCTGTCAACTAGAGTCTCCCGGTCGCTGGAGGAGCAACCCCCCAGCGAAGTAGCGCGGGAGCAGCGATCGATGCCTGTCAACTAGAGTCTCCCGGTCACTGGAGGAGCAACCCCCCAGCGAAGTAGCGCGGGAGCAGCGATCGATGCCTGTCAACTAGAGTCTCCCGGTCACTGGAGGAGCAACCCCCCTGCGATGTAGCGCGGGAGCAGCGATCGATGCCTGTCAACTAGAGTCTCCCGGTCACTGGAGGAGCAACCCCCCAGCGAAGTAGCGCGGGAGCAGCGATCGATGCCTGTCAACTAGAGTCTCCCGGTCACTGGAGGAGCAACCCCCCAGCGAAGTAGCGCGGGAGCAGCGATCGATGCCTGTCAACTAGAGTCTCCCGGTCACTGGAGGAGCAACCCCCCAGCGAAGTAGCGCGGGAGCAGCGATCGATGCCTGTCAACTAGAGTCTCCCGGTCACTGGAAGAGCAACCCCCAGCGAAGTAGCGCGGGAGCAGCGATCGGTGCCTGTCAACTAGAGTCTCCCGGTCGCTGGAGGAGCAACCCCCCAGCGAAGTAGCGCGGGAGCAGCGATCGATGCCTCTCAACTAGAGTCTCCCGGTCGCTGGAGGAGCAACCCCCCAGCGAAGTAGCGCGGGAGCAGCGATCGATGCCTCTCAACTAGAGTCTACCGGTCGCTGGAGGAGCAACCCCCCAGCGAAGTATCGCGGGAGCAGCGATCGATGCCTGTCAACTAGAGTCTCCCGGTCACTGGAGGAGCAACCCCCCAGCGAAGTAGCGCGGGAGCAGCGATCGATGCCTGTCAACTAGTGTCTCCCGGTCACTGGAGGAGCAACCCCCCAGCGAAGTAGCGCGGGAGCAGCGATCGATGCCTGTCAACTAGTGTCTCCCGGTCACTGGAGGAGCAACCCCCCAGCGAAGTAGCGCGGGAGCAGCGATCGATGCCTGTCAACTAGAGTCTCCCGGTCACTGGAGGAGCAACCCCCCAGCGAAGTAGCGCGGGAGCAGCGATCGATGCCTGTCAACTAGTGTCTCCCGGTCACTGGAGGAGCAACCCCCCAGCGAAGTAGCGCGGGAGCAGCGATCGATGCCTGTCAACTAGAGTCTCCCGGTCACTGGAGGAGCAACCCCCCAGCGAAGTAGCGCGGGAGCAGCGATCGATGCCTGTCAACTAGAGTCTCCCGGTCACTGGAGGAGCAACCCCCCAGCGAAGTAGCGCGGGAGCAGCGATCGATGCCTGTCAACTAGTGTCTCCCGGTCACTGGAGGAGCAACCCCCCAGCGAAGTAGCGCGGGAGCAGCGATCGATGCCTGTCAACTAGAGTCTCCCGGTCACTGGAGGAGCAACCCCCCAGCGAAGTAGCGCGGGAGCAGCGATCGATGCCTGTCAACTAGAGTCTCCCGGTCACTGGAGGAGCAACCCCCCAGCGAAGTAGCGCGGGAGCAGCGATCGATGCCTGTCAACTAGAGTCTCCCGGTCACTGGAGGAGCAACCCCCCAGCGAAGTAGCGCGGGAGCAGCGATCGATGCCTGTCAACTAGAGTCTCCCGGTCACTGGAGGAGCAACCCCCCAGCGAAGTAGCGCGGGAGCAGCGATCGATGCCTGTCAACTAGAGTCTCCCGGTCACTGGAGGAGCAACCCCCCAGCGAAGTAGCGCGGGAGCAGCGATCGATGCCTGTCAACTAGAGTCTCCCGGTCACTGGAGGAGCAACCCCCCAGCGAAGTAGCGCGGGAGCAGCGATCGATGCCTGTCAACTAGAGTCTCCCGGTCACTGGAGGAGCAACCCCCCAGCGAAGTAGCGCGGGAGCAGCGATCGATGCCTGTCAACTAGAGTCTCCCGGTCACTGGAGGAGCAACCCCCCAGCGAAGTAGCGCGGGAGCAGCGATCGATGCCTGTCAACTAGAGTCACCCGGTCACTGGAGGAGCAACCCCCCAGCGAAGTAGCGCGGGAGCAGCGATCGATGCCTGTCAACTAGAGTCTCCCGGTCACTGGAGGAGCAACCCCCCAGCGAAGTAGCGCGGGAGCAGCGATCGATGCCTGTGAACTAGAGTCTCCCGGTGACTGGAGGAGCAACCCCCCAGCGAAGTAGCGCGGGAGCAGAGTACGATGCCTGTCAACTAGAGTCTCCCGGTCACTGGAGGAGCAACCCCCCATCGAAGTAGCGCGGGAGCAGCGATCGATGCCTGTCAACTAGAGTCTCCCGGTCACTGGAGGAGCAACCCCCCATCGAAGTAGCGCGGGAGCAGCGATCGATGCCTGTCAACTAGAGTCTCCCGGTCACTGGAGGAGCAACCCCCCAGCGAAGTAGCGCGGGAGCAGCGATCGATGCCTGTCAACTAGAGTCTCCCGGTCACTGGAGGAGCAACCCCCCAGCGAAGTAGCGCGGGAGCAGCGATCGATGCCTGTCAACTAGAGTCTCCCGGTCACTGGAGGAGCAACCCCCCAGCGAAGTAGCGCGGGAGCAGCGATCGATGCCTGTCAACTAGAGTCTCCCGGTCACTGGAGGAGCAACCCCCCATCGAAGTAGCGCGGGAGCAGCGATCGATGCCTGTCAACTAGAGTCTCCCGGTCACTGGAGGAGCAACCCCCCAGCGAAGTAGCGCGGGAGCAGCGATCGATGCCTGTCAACTAGAGTCTCCCGGTCACTGGAGGAGCAACCCCCCAGCGAAGTAGCGCGGGAGCAGCGATCGATGCCTGTCAACTAGAGTCTCCCGGTCACTGGAGGAGCAACCCCCCAGCGAAGTAGCGCGGGAGCAGCGATCGATGCCTGTCAACTAGAGTCTCCCGGTCACTGGAGAAGCAACCCCCCAGCGAAGTAGCGCGGGAGCAGCGATCGATGCCTGTCAACTAGAGTCTCCCGGTCACTGGAGGAGCAACCCCCCAGCGAAGTAGCGCGGGAGCAGCGATCGATGCCTGTCAACTAGAGTCTCCCGGTCACTGGAGGAGCAACCCCCCAGCGAAGTAGCGCGGGAGCAGCGATCGATGCCTGTCAACTAGAGTCTCCCGGTCACTGGAGGAGCAACCCCCCAGCGAAGTAGCGCGGGAGCAGCGATCGATGCCTGTCAACTAGAGTCTCCCGGTCACTGGAGGAGCAACCCCCCAGCGAAGTAGCGCGGGAGCAGCGATCGATGCCTGTCAACTAGAGTCTCCCGGTCACTGGAGGAGCAACCCCCCAGCGAAGTAGCGCGGGAGCAGCGATCGATGCCTGTCAACTAGAGTCTCCCGGTCACTGGAGGAGCAACCCCCCAGCGAAGTAGCGCGGGAGCAGCGATCGATGCCTGTCAACTAGAGTCTCCCGGTCACTGGAGGAGCAACCCCCCAGCGAAGTAGCGCGGGAGCAGCGATCGATGCCTGTCAACTAGAGTCTCCCGGTCGCTGGAGGAGCAACCCCCCAGCGAAGTAGCGCGGGGGCAGCGATCGATGCCTGTCAACTAGAGTCTCCCGGTCGCTGGAGGAGCAACCCCCCAGCGAAGTAGCGCGGGAGCAGCGATCGATGCCTGTCAACTAGAGTCTCCCGGTCGCTGGAGGAGCAACCCCCCAGCGAAGTAGCGCGGGAGCAGCGATCGATGCCTGTCAACTAGAGTCTCCCGGTCGCTGGAGGAGCAACCCCCCAGCGAAGTAGCGCTGGAGCAGCGATCGATGCCTGTCAACTAGAGTCTCCCGGTCGCTGGAGGAGCAACCCCCCAGCGAAGTAGCGCGGGAGCAGCGATCGATGCCTGTCAACTAGAGTCTCCCGGTCGCTGGAGGAGCAACCCCCAGCGAAGTAGCGCGGGAGCAGCGATCGATGCCTGTCAACTAGAGTCTCCCGGTCACTGGAGGAGCAACCCCCCTGCGATGTAGCGCGGGAGCAGCGATCGATGCCTGTCAACTAGAGTCTCCCGGTCACTGGAGGAGCAACCCCCCTGCGATGTAGCGCGGGAGCAGCGATCGATGCCTGTCAACTAGAGTCTCCCGGTCACTGGAGGAGCAACCCCCCTGCGATGTAGCGCGGGAGCAGCGATCGATGCCTGTCAACTAGAGTCTCCCGGTCACTGGAGGAGCAACCCCCCTGCGATGTAGCGCGGGAGCAGCGATCGATGCCTGTCAACTAGAGTCTCCCGGTCACTGGAGGAGCAACCCCCCTGCGATGTAGCGCGGGAGCAGCGATCGATGCCTGTCAACTAGAGTCTCCCGGTCACTGGAGGAGCAACCCCCCTGCGATGTAGCGCGGGAGCAGCGATCGATGCCTGTCAACTAGAGTCTCCCGGTCACTGGAGGAGCAACCCCCCAGCGAAGTAGCGCGGGAGCAGCGATCGATGCCAGTCAACTAGAGTCTCCCGGTCACTGGAGGAGCAACCCCCCAGCGAAGTAGCGCGGGAGCAGCGATCGATGCCTGTCAACTAGAGTCTCCCGGTCACTGGAGGAGCAACCCCCCAGCGAAGTAGCGCGGGAGCAGCGATCGATGCCTCTCAACTAGAGTCTCCCGGTCGCTGGAGGAGCAACCCCCCAGCGAAGTATCGCGGGAGCAGCGATCGATGCCTGTCAACTAGAGTCTCCCGGTCACTGGAGAAGCAACCCCCCAGCGAAGTATCGCGGGAGCAGCGATCGATGCCTGTCAACTAGAGTCTCCCGGTCACTGGAGGAGCAACCCCCCAGCGAAGTAGCGCGGGAGCAGCGATCGATGCCTGTCAACTAGAGTCTCCCGGTCACTGGAGGAGCAACCCCCCAGCGAAGTAGCGCGGGAGCAGCGATCGATGCCTGTCAACTAGAGTCTCCCGGTCACTGGAGGAGCAACCCCCAGCGAAGTAGCGCGGGAGCAGCGATCGATGCCTGTCAACTAGTGTCTCCCGGTCACTGGAGGAGCAACCCCCCAGCGAAGTAGCGCGGGAGCAGCGATCGATGCCTGTCAACTAGTGTCTCCCGGTCACTGGAGGAGCAACCCCCCAGCGAAGTAGCGCGGGAGCAGCGATCGATGCCTGTCAACTAGTGTCTCCCGGTCACTGGAGGAGCAACCCCCCAGCGAAGTAGCGCGGGAGCAGCGATCGATGCCTGTCAACTAGAGTCTCCCGGTCACTGGAGGAGCAACCCCCCAGCGAAGTAGCGCGGGAGCAGCGATCGATGCCTGTCAACTAGAGTCTCCCGGTCACTGGAGGAGCAACCCCCCAGCGAAGTAGCGCGGGAGCAGCGATCGATGCCTGTCAACTAGAGTCTCCCGGTCACTGGAGGAGCAACCCCCCAGCGAAGTAGCGCGGGAGCAGCGATCGATGCCTGTCAACTAGAGTCTCCCGGTCACTGGAGGAGCAACCCCCCAGCGAAGTAGCGCGGGAGCAGCGATCGATGCCTGTCAACTAGAGTCTCCCGGTCACTGGAGGAGCAACCCCCCAGCGAAGTAGCGCGGGAGCAGCGATCGATGCCTGTCAACTAGAGTCTCCCGGTCACTGGAGGAGCAACCCCCCAGCGAAGTAGCGCGGGAGCAGCGATCGATGCCTGTCAACTAGAGTCTCCCGGTCACTGGAGGAGCAACCCCCCAGCGAAGTAGCGCGGGAGCAGCGATCGATGCCTGTCAACTAGAGTCTCCCGGTCACTGGAGGAGCAACCCCCCAGCGAAGTAGCGCGGGAGCAGCGATCGATGCCTGTCAACTAGAGTCTCCCGGTCACTGGAGGAGCAACCCCCCAGCGAAGTAGCGCGGGAGCAGCGATCGATGCCTGTCAACTAGAGTCTACCCGGTCACTGAGGAGCAACCCCCCAGCGAAGTAGCGCGGGAGCAGCGATCGATGCCTGTCAACTAGAGTCTATACTCGACTGGAGTAGCAACCCCCCAGCGAAGTAGCGCGGGAGCAGCGATCGATGCCACTGTCAACTAGAGTCCTGGTCACTGGAGGAGCAACCCCCCAGCGAAGTAGCGCGGGAGCAGCGATCGATGCCTGTCAACTAGAGTCTCCCGGTCACTGGAGGAGCAACCCCCCAGCGAAGTAGCGCGGGAGCAGCGATCGATGCCTGTCAACTAGAGTCTCCCGGTCACTGGAGGAGCAACCCCCAGCGAAGTAGCGCGGGAGCAGCGATCGATGCCTGTCAACTAGAGTCTCCCGGTCACTGGAGGAGCAACCCCCCAGCGAAGTAGCGCGGGAGCAGCGATCGATGCCTGTCAACTAGAGTCTCCCGGTCACTGGAGGAGCAACCCCCCCAGCGAAGTAGCGCGGGAGCAGCGATCGATGCCTGTCAACTAGAGTCTCCCGGTCACTGGAGGAGCAACCCCCCAGCGAAGTAGCGCGGGAGCAGCGATCGATGCCTGTCAACTAGAGTCTCCCGGTCACTGGAGGAGCAACCCCCCAGCGAAGTAGCGCGGGAGCAGCGATCGATGCCTGTCAACTAGAGTCTCCCGGTCACTGGAG
The DNA here is from genome assembly GCA_963932185.1 of Troglohyphantes excavatus. Classification (NCBI taxonomy): domain Eukaryota; kingdom Metazoa; phylum Arthropoda; class Arachnida; order Araneae; family Linyphiidae; genus Troglohyphantes; species Troglohyphantes excavatus. The sequence goes on along the minus strand of OZ010677.1, from coordinate 46,001,650 downwards.
GAGCACCCCCCAGCGAAGTAGCGCGGGAGCAGCGATCGATGCCTGTCAACTAGAGTCTCCCGGTCACTGGAGGAGCAACCCCCCAGCGAAGTAGCGCGGGAGCAGCGATCGATGCCTGTCAACTAGAGTCTCCCGGTCACTGAGGAGCAACCCCCCAGCGAAGTAGCGCGGGAGCAGCGATCGATGCCTGTCAACTAGAGTCTCCCGGTCACTGGAGGAGCAACCCCCCAGCGAAGTAGCGCGGGAGCAGCGATCGATGCCTGTCAACTAGAGTCTCCCGGTCACTGGAGGAGCAACCCCCCAGCGAAGTAGCGCGGGAGCAGCGATCGATGCCTGTCAACTAGAGTCTCCCGGTCACTGGAGGAGCAACCCCCCAGCGAAGTAGCGCGGGAGCAGCGATCGATGCCTGTCAACTAGAGTCTCCCGGTCACTGGAGGAGCAACCCCCCAGCGAAGTAGCGCGGGAGCAGCGATCGATGCCTGTCAACTAGAGTCTCCCGGTCACTGGAGGAGCAACCCCCCAGCGAAGTAGCGCGGGAGCAGCGATCGATGCCTGTCAACTAGAGTCTCCCGGTCACTGGAGGAGCAACCCCCCAGCGAAGTAGCGCGGGAGCAGCGATCGATGCCTGTCAACTAGAGTCTCCCGGTCACTGGAGGAGCAACCCCCCAGCGAAGTAGCGCGGGAGCAGCGATCGATGCCTGTCAACTAGAGTCTCCCGGTCACTGGAGGAGCAACCCCCCAGCGAAGTAGCGCGGGAGCAGCGATCGATGCCTGTCAACTAGAGTCTCCCGGTCACTGGAGGAGCAACCCCCCAGCGAAGTAGCGCGGGAGCAGCGATCGATGCCTGTCAACTAGAGTCTCCCGGTCACTGGAGGAGCAACCCCCCAGCGAAGTAGCGCGGGAGCAGCGATCGATGCCTGTCAACTAGAGTCTCCCGGTCACTGGAGGAGCAACTCCCAGCGAAGTAGCGCGGGAGCAGCGATCGATGCCTGTCAACTAGAGTCTCCCGGTCACTGGAGGAGCAACCCCCCAGCGAAGTAGCGCGGGAGCAGCGATCGATGCCTGTCAACTAGAGTCTCCCGGTCACTGGAGGAGCAACCCCCCAGCGAAGTAGCGCGGGAGCAGCGATCGATGCCTGTCAACTAGAGTCTCCCGGTCACTGGAGGAGCAACCCCCCAGCGAAGTAGCGCGGGAGCAGCGATCGATGCCTGTCAACTAGTGTCTCCCGGTCACTGGAGGAGCAACCCCCCAGCGAAGTAGCGCGGGAGCAGCGATCGATGCCTGTCAACTAGAGTCTCCCGGTCACTGGAGGAGC